>BKCP01007181.1:2201821-2224893 GCA_008636005.1 Striga asiatica | reverse complement strand
GTAAAGTATTTTAACTTAATGTGTTCACCAGTTAATGCATTATAAATTGCTAAAATTGTAAGGATGCTTCATATGAGTTGCTTACACGAGAGAGTTTATCGTCAAAGGCAAGTACTTTAAACAACTAATGAGTAGTTCACTAATTCAAAAAATCATTAAAAGTAAAATTCACCACATTATAAACTAAGTAGTACAACACCCATGTATTACATGGGTGGCGACGGTGCCTCGTTCATGGACGGATTCATAAAAGTGGGATGGGTATCCGGACAAGTCAAATCCAAGACCGTCCTGGCCGGCGCCCACCCCTTACCATAAATAATCAACATATTATAGATAATCCGAACCTAAATATATTTGGATTAGAAGTAAACTAAATCTACCCAAGCCTAATAACGAAGCATGTATTTTTGCCACATAGGATCCCGAAGCATGCGAGCCTGCCACATAGGCTCAGCACGTTCTCAATTAATATATAGGGAGGGATTATCTCCAGAAGATGAAAGCACCAATTATAATAACGCTCATTAATCTCCATCACAAAGTTTAAACATTCTCCAGATGGCGAGATGAATGATTAGATACACGTCGTGCAGCGATTAGCAGTTTCCATTCATGCCTAAATAAACACTAAAAATGTAATTAGCTCGGGACAACACAACAAACCCAAAAAAAAGTTGTAGATAATAGTGTAAGTAAATCACCATTGCATAGCCACGCGCGACATGTGAATTTGATAAGACGATATCAAAAAATTGTGCATCCTCAGGAAGATAATGAATCTCATCCTCTTCAGCATTTGGAGTTGCTTCATTCTCTGTCCACATGCAGGCCTGCAAAAACCACAAAATTAATTACAAAATTTATCAAAACACAATTAGTTTACATATTATACATCAGATATTGGGTTCTAACATACAAACATTTACACAAGAACTAAGAATTTCACCATGAATCTTCGGACTCTTGTCCTGTTCATAAGTTTAAGTCGAAGTCTGAAGAAGGTCAACTTATTGTTGTTACTATTCGAGTTCCAATTATACTAAAACAAATATAATTTGTCTGCTATTGTCCACAAATCAACTCAAGAACACTTTTTTATGCCCACTTAGGTAGATTCATCTTCATAAAACAACGCTGGGCAATCATTATACAATTACAGCTCAACTAGGGCACCACAATCATCAGGGCCCTTGTATTTTAACATATTATGCTTCAAGAACTAAGCTCAAACGATCTTCTTTATGAACACACACACACACATACAAGAAAAAGGCAAAAACAAAAAAGAACATGGCTTTATTACAATTCTCATCTCGACCCGTTACTCTAAAACAAGATAAGATTCATCTGCTGCATCAAAATCCAAGAAAATATTTTTCCAAACTATGTTATAAGTATTTTTTTTTTAAATAAAGGGTCATGAACAGTATTCGACGTACCTCCGTTTTCACAGCGACGGCTGGAGCGCCGTGTTTGGAAAGACCCGACATATTTACCGCTGTTACTTTTGGGTTTTGCCTGTGTTCTTTCGCCGGTAAACAGGGAAGACCCAGGTAGAAGTTTTGATTTGTTTTTGTAGGTAAAAGGTAAGTGCTGTTTGGCCTGCCCCACTTTTTCTGGTCATTAGATTCAGTTTAGTAGAGTAAAAGGTTTAATTATGGAAGATAAACGTATTAGCGGCTGAAAGGGTACTAGTAAATACTAATAAAGTCGTGAATTGATTTTCCCACTACATTGTCTATCTTGACTTTAAAATTACTCGTTTTAAGACCTTCTAACGATTTTAATTTTTTTTTCCAAATCCCCGAGGGAACCGACTAATCCGGAATCGAGCCGGGTAGGACCACAAGGGCGGCAAAGCTCTACCTCAAGAGTTTTAACACAGCTGCATTCCCAGGGCTCGAACTCGAGACCTCTGGTGAAGCTGGAAGAGACCCCAACCATCTCACCCACGTGCTCTTGGGTCTAACGATTTTAATTTTACTTTTGGAAGACGAATGAACTCTCAAACGTGTTTTCATGCAGCGTTTTTCGGATTTTTAGATTAATATTACTATATTAGTCGTAGTCGGCATTATAAAAAAGTCCACATATGATAAAATGCATGACATGTTGGCTTATATATAACTTGAGCAAAAATTACAAGAAGTTTATTTATAAGAAAATTTACAAAATGTAACCAATCATTCACTGCACCATCCATAATATGTTGATTCAAGTTCAACTGCACATATTTTTGATAGGGTACAAGGACCTTTACAACATATAAAACCTGTAAAAATGTAAAATTATACTTCAAACAAACTGTAAAGAAGGAAAAGCTGTCAGGTGCATTATAAAAGAACGCCAAAGCACAACAACTAATCGAGATACCAAAGAAAAACAAATTAAAAAAAAAAAATTGCTGTTTAAAAAAAAATCAAATCAAAATTCCAAGCAACATCAACTCCTTATCTTCGTCTATTTCAGCAAAACGATAGAGATGCTCAGGTAAAAGATGATGCTAAATCCACAGATACAAAGAAAACAACAAATAAATGGCAGAAAACAAGATGAACTATATGCAAAAGCTACATCACACTTGAACTTTAAGCTTCATTCTATCTCAAAGATTTTAAAACCTTGAACTATTGATGCTGCTAACACTTCATTTATCAGAAGAAAATGTTGAAAGTATAAGAAAGCAAAAAGAAACAATATGTCCATAAGAATACAAAAAATATGTTCTAAGTCACCACACGACACAAAGAAATCCTATCCTATAGTCGTGGACTTAACCACATCTTATCATCAACACACTAATTTCATTCAAGCTTGGAAGGAAAATATAATTATGCGCTCATCAGGCATCTACCAAACCAAAGGCAGCAAAACAATTCAGATTCAACAGATTAAAACACAGAATAATGTAAGCTAGCTGCAACTGCATAATGTATTCGTCAACTGTATATAATTTAGCAAATGACTCTTTCACCACTCATTAGAGGCAGAAATAACACACCAAGTACCTAGCATTTCAGTACATTAAGTTGATAATTTGATAAATGACACAAGATAACTCATAGTCTAACACGATCTCCAAACCTTTTGCATCTTGGCCGTGTAAATATATGAAAATCATAACATCAACTTTCCAAATTGCTGCATCGAGCCCATAACAAGCCGCCATAGTCTCAATTAATCCGAAAAAAAAAGGTTCCATTTCTACTGAAAAGAACAAGGAAAAAAAAATACAAAGAAACAAAACACAGAATTTCAAAAATCACCACAATTCTAATCCTTCTTCTCAGTTCCCTCGACCTTAGGCTTCTTAGCCGTGGCCTGCGAGTACAAAAAGGTCCCAAAAATCGCAATAGCCGAACCAAGCGCATTCAACGGCCTAACTGGATTTCTAAACACCAAAACAGTCGCCACAATAACAACGACCCTCTTCATTGTGTTCCCAACCGAAAAAGTAAGCGGGCTAATATCATCAAGCGCCTCATAAGACGACTGATTGTACAGATGATAGAATATGCCGGATAACATCACCCACAGATAGAAAGTCGAAGGCTTTCCAATGGCAGCTATAGCCTTGTGGTACCCTGTGACCCACTGAGATCCCTCCACGAAAATGGCCACCGGGAAAAGGTACAACAGCGAGATTATACTAATCACACCGTACAAATTCAACCCGTTTACCTCCTTAAAGCTCTGCAGGCTCCTTTTCGAGTAGATGTTACGGAGCACGAATCCCACATTGCTTATCATAGCACCCCACAAACCTCCGAAATTGAAGGAGACTTCAGTCACAGCAGCTAAAGAGCAACCGAAAACGATGGGGAGGATCGAGAGCCATACCTTGAGAGGATACGAGTCGCCAAGAAAGGCCGAGAAGACGACAGAGAAAACGGGCTCGGCGGATTTGATGACGTGGGTGAAGGAAACAGCGACTTTGGAGAAGGAGACGCAGGCCGAGATGTGGCCGATGGTGTGGAAAAGCGCTGGGCCGAGAAGCGCGACTATGAACGGCTTGTTGATTTTCGGGACGGGCTGGAGCTTAAGGGACCAGAGGATGAACATCCAAATCGACCCACAGAGCAATTGAAAGGAAGCGAGGAACCAAGGGTATGGGAAAACGTTTAGGGCTTTTTTATTATAGATGTTGAAAACTATGTTCTGGAAATACCATAGGCCGAAAACGACGGCGAGCTTCAGCGTCTTGCTCGGCTTGGGAGATTCGATCTCGCCGCCGTCCGGGATGGATTCCGGCGGGGTTCCCGAGGCCGATTGGGGGGTCTGAGGCGATAATCTGGAGAGCAGCCCACGTGGGCCGGTGAGGGATTTCCCGAAATCGGGCCCGGATTTGTGGATCTGGCGAATGGGGTGGCCCGAACAGAGCCCGAGTGTTGGGCTCCGGTTGAAATCTGAGGTGGGGTTTCTGAAAGCGGTGGCCTTCACGAGCTTTGGATCGAAAAGTGAAGCGTTAATGGCGTGTTTAGGTCTGGGGTTTGGGAGGGCGGTATTTGCCGGCGGCCGGAGGCTTAACGATAGCATCTTTTCTGAGTTTCGGAAGGTTTTTGTTCCTCCTTGAGCTGCGTAGAACAAGCAAAAGTTTGCAGGTGTTAAAAACGGCACAAATGGAAAATGGGTTCACCTACCAATTTACCAACCACTTTCACTATTTTCAGTCTGCAGAAAATAGTACTATAATTTGGTTATTAATTTACTTTGTTGCAATCCAATATATATTTTTTAATTATTAATTGTCATATGTGTCTCGAGGAAAATAAAATAATGAAAGGGTGTCGTTGTTTTAGGCTTTTAGCGTACGTGGGCCTAGTTTTCACTTTAGGGGAAGTATACTGCACTCTGCACATAATATTTATCACACCAGTCACAATTTTTTGACTAATTCTGCTCGTGACATAAAAATAGTTGGATGAAAGGAATCAAATCAAATAATCTTTTAGTATTACAGAAGTTGGACCTAGTCTAATTTCATTTGTTGATTATTGGGCGATAAGTCCCCATCTTCACAGCAGAATCTGCAAGGGGATGCTGTGGAAGGAGACTTCGAGGATACAGTGTAGCTGTCTCTTTTCGAACAACTTTGTAATCACTTTTGTTGTTTATCACTCCATAAGAAGTGAAGATGAGATTATTCTTCGGCGAACCTTATCTTCACTTCTAATGGAGTGAGCTTGTTTTTAATTCAAGATTATTCTTTTCATAACTTTCGAGGCTTTTGTTTTTGCCCATATTGTTGTACTGGAAATTTAATTGAATTCTGCCTTAATCTGTGTGAGACCTTTTGGAAGGTCCTAGTGCAATGAATGAAGCTATATCCAATTTATTGTGATACTTTCCCCTTATAAAGCCAACACTGCTGCACAAACACATTTAATGGCGGTTCACATGTCACTCTGTATAGTGCTTGCCGTTTTATTCTCCGTTTTCCTATCTGCATTTTCCTTTGCAGAACTAAGCAATGCTGGTTTCACTGTGGACCTTATCCACATAGACTCGATTTCTCAACAGAAAAATTCCACATCCATTTACTGGGACCTTGTGAATCGAGCAATCCAACGGTCCAAGAATCGTGCTGATCGTCTGGCTTTCAGGTCATTTGTTTCAGCTGTGCCAGAAGCCGATCTTGTGGCCTCAGATGGAGATTTTCTGATGAAACTTTCACTTGGAGAGCCAGCTGTCGAGATTAGAGGTGTTATCGATACATCGAGTGCTCTTTCTTGGACACAATGTGGTCCATCTGATCATTCCTTTACCCAAATAC
Source organism: Striga asiatica (assembly GCA_008636005.1). Taxonomy (NCBI): domain Eukaryota; kingdom Viridiplantae; phylum Streptophyta; class Magnoliopsida; order Lamiales; family Orobanchaceae; genus Striga; species Striga asiatica. Next base: position 2,219,117 of record BKCP01007181.1, on the reverse strand, counting down.
TGCCTCTCTTTATTCCAAAATCGTCTTCGACTTACAAGTCTGTTCCAGGTACGTACAGCAACATAGATAATCGATTTATTCTGGAAAAATTTGCGTTGATTTGACATTTCAAATTTATATAATTCTATCAGATGAAGAAAAAATAAACGCTTCTTTTGTTTTAGTTTTTGTTTTTAAGAATCTTCCTGCAAAAAACTATGTTATTTTCTACAATGGATTAAATAATATGCTTGGATATAAGATTGTTTGATTTTGTTTGAATTTTTTGTTTTGGTTCAGTATGGTTAATTTTAAAATAAAATAATCAAAGTCGATTTGATGTAAAAGTTGGAGAGAAATGATGTGAAGTGATGGTTAGTTAAAATTATTTGAGTGGATGAATAGTGAATTAAAGTTGATGTAATGTGTAAGAATGATTGAGTTGTATTATTCAATTATATTGATAATATTGAGGATAATAGGGTTAGTTAAATTTGAGTTAAAAAAAAAAAAGTGATTGGTTAAAAATGATTGAATTTTTACTTTTTTTGAAAAAATTTGTATCAAAGCAACTATGTTTATCGAATTATTCTAAGACCATACAATTCACGTGAGGCATGATTTTTCAGGTTCTTCAAACCTCTGCAAGTCTCTCGGAGGCAGGCCTTCGATTGTAGGAGACAACACGTGTCGATATTCCGTGAATTATCTACACGGCTCCTACTCTCACGGAACTATCTCAACCGACACACTCAGGACAAACTCCGGATCCACCTCACCTATGATCCTTCTTCGGAATTTCACTTTCGGTTGCAGTTATGAAAATGTCGGCAAGTTTAAACCGGAAGCTACTGGCGTGATAAGCTTGGGAGGCGGGCCCGCTTCCTTCATCGCCCAAATGAATTCTGTAATTGGCGGCAAATTTTCCTACTGTTTACTTTATCAAGGTCAAAGAGTCTTGAAGTCGAGCAAAATGCATTTCGGCTCGAAAGCATTGGTCTCCGGGGCAGATGTTGTGTCCACTGGCCTCCAAATTTTACGAAATTCGTATGCTTTGAAATTTAAAGGTATAAGCGTAGGTAAAAGCAAACTGGCCGCCTCTTCGAAAATTCTGGGCCTTTTCAGCGAAAGAATCATCATTGACCCTGGAACTGTGCTGACTCATCTCCCGAGGAAAATTTACGAACCTTTAGAAGCTGCCATGAAGAAGGAAATCAAGTTCGAGCTCGTTCAACCGAAGGATGTGCTGAGGCTGTGCTATAAAACAGTCGATGGCAAAATGAGAGCGCCGATTGTTACGGTGCATTTTGTGGGCGCTGCTGTTAGGTTGTATCCTGTGAACACGTTTATCAAGGTCTCGCAGTACGTGCATTGTCTCGGTTTTGTGCCGCATGATGGGGTTGCCATTTTCGGAAACTTGGCGCAGGTTAATTTCTTGGTAGGGTATGATTTGAGGAGAAAGATGGTGTCTTTTAAACAGACTGATTGTAGCAAGGATTGAGTAGTAATAGAATAGCTAGCAGTTTGAATGGTTTTTTACTACTGTGTGGAGAGGATATTTTATGCATTGATAATGGGATTATGATGTGCTTTAAAGATGTTTTTTTGCCTTTGTTTGTTGATTAATGCATTTACATCGTCTAGTTTAGCTTTCCCCCACCCTTTTCTTAAACACATTATTGTTAAGTGTGATAGCAACCGGGGTTTATTGACACTCAGTGCATAAATATTATAAATAATTATAATAATAATTATAAATTAGAAATAATTATAATAATTATAATATATTCTAATAGTTATTACAATAGTTATTACATATGAAAAAATTTAATAATTATATTTCTGATAATATCTAACGTCCAATTAATAGCATAATGAAGTCTAACATGTAACATAATCATTTCTAACTCCTAAGTCCTAACACGATAATATCTAACGTCCAATTTATAACATAATTATTTCGAATATATAACATAATAATTTATAAAAAAGAAAATGATCGGCCGGCCGAACCGGACGGACCGGTTTCGACCGGGCGTCGCCGCCGGACAGCTTTTAAGGCGTCCGGCCGGCCGGTTCGGACATAGCTCGTACGACCGGACGAACTTTCCGGACGGCTTTTTAAGCAGTCCGAACCGGCCGACCGGACACCTTTTGAACCGTCCGGTTCCGGCGGTCGGACGGGCCAAAAGTCGTCCGGTTTCGACGGCTGAACATTTTTTTTTTTTTTTTTTTACTTTTTAGAAAAAAATATCAAGGACAAAATTGTTCAAGAAGAGCAGTAAATAATAATAGGGGCAACAATAGGGGCAGTGAATAGTACTACCGAACCGCAACAACCCAGAAACCAAATCGAGAATCTTCTACACTAAAAAATAATCGAAACTCACCCTACCAAATTATAGGGTTCCGCTCGATTTCTTAATTTTAGCTCAAAAAGAGCCATGTATCCCATTTCAAATATTTTCAAAACAACCATATTTACGAGCTCTGAAAACATATACAAACAAGATGAGCCACACACCTACAAATTCGCCTTTTCAGCTTAGAAATGGTGGTCACAGAAGATAATGCAAGGTAATGACTTTAACCCTTTTCGACACATATGTTAGCCAAATTCAAATCCTGGTCCTTCATCCGCAAGAATCACCACTCTTTGTTGCTACTTCGTTCATTGAAGATCGAACGAAACTCCATATACCACCTGAATTCAAAAATAACGAGCTACTTCAAAAAAAGCGATGTCGAGCACGCGCGCCAGGTGTTCAAACAAATGCCCCAAAAGAATGTGGTCACCTGGAACTGCATGATCTCGGGCTACATCAAGAACGGCATGGTCAGCGAGGCCCGCCGGGTCTTTGACTCGATGCCGGTCAAGAACGTGGTCTCGTGGACCGCCATGCTGAGCGGGTACGCCAAGAATGGGAATTTGGCGGAGGCTAGGCTACTGTTCGATTCGATCGAAAAAAAGAACGTCGCCAGCTGGAACTCCATGATTTCAGGGTACTGGAGCTGCGAAAAAAGTGAGGAAGCCCAGCAGCTGTTTGCTGAAATGCCTGTGAAGAATGATGTTTCTTGGGCTACGATGGTCGAAGGGTATTTTCGTTGTGGGGCCGTGGAAAAAGCTGAGAGCTTGTTTAGACTGGCTTCGGTTAAAAGCGTGTTGCTTTGTAATGCTATGCTGGCCGGGTATGTTGAGATGGGACACGTGGACAGGTCCTATGAGCTTTTTACGAGAATGCCCGAACGTGATGTAGTATCTTGGACTTGCCTGATGAAGGGTTTTTTGAGAGTTGGGGAGTTGGAAAAAGCTCGGAACTTTTTCGAGTCCATGCCCGTGAGGGATGCAGTTGCTTGGACAGTGATAATCAAGGGTTACTTGGATCATGATAGGATTGAAACTGCTCGGGAATTGTTTGGGAGAATGCCCCACAAAGATATTGTTGCATGGAATGCAATGCTGACGGGTTTCGTCCGAAGTGGGAAATTAGACGAAGCTTTTGATCTGTTTAACAGAATGCCGCATAGGAATGTGGTGTCTTGGAATCTCATGCTGTGGGGTTACGTACAGTTTGGTGATATTAAAGCTGCCCGTGAATTGTTCGAAAAAATTCCAAAAAAGGACGTGATCTCGTGGAACACTTTGATTTCCGGGTACAAAACTGAGGAGGCTTTGGTCCTGTTCATGCGGATGCTGTCCAATGGGTTTGCGCCAGATCAGGGCACATTAACTGCAGTTATATCTGTTAGTGGTGTTCTTGCTAAACTGAGTTGGGGAAAAGCAATGCACGTTTTTTCTGTCAGGATTGGGCATGAAAATGATAACATGGTGGCAAGCTCGTTGATATCTATGTATTCGAGATGTGGGTGTATGAAAGATGCCACTTTGGTATTTGAGAAGATGCAAAATCGTGATACGGCATTATGGAATGCCATGATATTGGCAACAGCACGTCATTCTTTTGCCAAACAGGCCTTTGATCTCTTTCGTAGCATGATAGATGCCGGATGTGAACCTGATCACGTCACTTTCTTAGTTCTGTTATCTGCGTGTGCTCATTCTGGGCTCGTGAGTGAAGGTTTGGAATATTTCGAGCTGATGGGGACTTATAAATTGACTCCAAGACCCAAGCATGGCTCGTGCATTGTTGACCTCCTTGGCAGATCGGGTTTTCTTGGCGAAGCATTTGAATTGATTAATCGGCTGCCTTTGGATATTGGGGCAAATGCATGGGAAGCATTGCTTCATGCGTGTAGTGTTCATGGAGATTACGAATTAATTGACTTGATTGAGAAAAGAATTTTGGGGTATCAAAGTTGTCATGTCGGGATGCATGTTCTTCAGTCAAATATATATTCGACACGTGGCATGTGGAAGCATTCTGCACGAATAAGAGAAAATCTAAGACAAAGCCAGTTAAGAAAGGAAATGGGATGGAGTTCGGTTGATGCGAATTGAAGCAATTTTTTTTTTTTATTTTTTTTTTTATTTCTCTTATAAAAATAGATCTCATGATCAAACCATAAACATATACTTGGATTTGAAGAGGTAACATCTGAATTTCTGATAAATAATATTAGTGCCATGCATTTTTTTCCCCCCAACTGTTTTTTGCTTTCCATTTTTTATAAAAAATGATAAGCCTCTAAACATTTTCTGTTCATTATTGCAGTGTTCTTCAATGTTTAGAGTGACTGCATTTAGTATCCTAATTGGGAAACTTAATTTGACCAATGAGGATTATATGAATGTTTGGCAAATTGGGCCAACTGGGCTAGCTGTTTCAGTGCACGGGCCTAATGGGCTGACAAAATGGGATGGGCCTCCTTTTTCATCGGGTCTAAAAATATGCCGGAGCTTTCACATTGTTGTGCTGAGTCGGACCAGCCCCCAGTCCATGGCCAGACTTGAAATCGATTGCGACAAAAAGGGAAACCATTTATCAGCATTTGGTGCCTGGTAATTAAGATACAAAACAGTTTTGTAATTGCTAATTATTCTGCTTTTTGTACATGATGAAAATCATAATTTATTTTCTGATGAAAATAAATTGGATTACTAATGCACAGCTTGATGGTTAACATAACATTCATGTCATATCTCTCAAGGTTCCGTTTGCATTCTAAACCTTTTGCTTTTGGCATGCATATTCCACTTGGAAGGTTTCATATTTTCTTTCCTGTTTCCTTGATAGCTATTGCATATCATAGTATATTTGTTCATGCCATAGGATTCATTTAAAACATTCTTACCATAAATGTTTGTTGAATCGTTGGACTATTCAATTGTATGCACGTTTTTTCGACAAAAAAAGAGCAATATGTAAATTTATGTAAATTGAAAAATAAAATAAAGTGTGTTATATTCATATATTATATATTTTAAAACAATATGTGTTCATGCTATTTTATAAACTCAGACAATATAGAATCTAAATATGTGAATATTTTATTTTATATCACCAAATATTATATAAGTATAAAGTGGAAATATAAGAAAAAAAACTCAAAAAATATCAGAAATTTTTTATGCTCTTGTTCTATATAGAGAATGTATAGCAAAGTTATTGCAAAATAATTGAGTCGCATTAATACTATTACTTGGAGGATAATTAGAACCATGATTATGTTGAAGTGATATGGAGTTGCTACACATGTTTAACAATTAAAAAATCATGGAATGACTATAAATGACATGCATATATTTGAAATTTTTTATCATTTATTTGAATGTATCAAATGACTTACTTTGAATGGTAAGCGAAAAAAAAAAATATGAAATATGGATGTTGCCACTGCATAATCATTTTTAGCATGATACATAATCATGCCAAAAACAATGTCACCACCCGACCATTAGAGATCGTGTTGTTAGGACGAGCTTGGAGCTATTCGGAATGGTCTATGGTGAAATGGACATTGTTCTAACACATTCTTTAGATTGTAGGGATTGTAGAGAAAATTAGAACTTTCACATTGTTTACATAGTTGATATAGAAAATTTAGAACTTTATTACAGACACTATAGAAAATTTAGAACTTTCATCAAATGACAGTAGACTAGTTTGTAGAACTTTACACTTAAAATGGAAGGTATAATTAGGAGTGAGAACACCACGTTTCAAATCTTTAATTAATAAAATAAAAATGGGTGTGGCAAATATAATAGATTAATTTTCTATATAATTAAATTATATAGATAAAATAATGATATATTGTATTAATAAGTTACTATAAGTTGTTTGGGGAGTACTAAGTAATAGTGTCGCAAAATATTGTCAGAGTTCTTATGTTTGATGAAGGGACGAAGTATCATCTAAACAATGTTTCTGATGTTGGATGGAAAATGTTGATTGGTTAGGTTTCGCTCTTATGCATGTCGCGTATAGTTTATTCATGCGCAACACAGAACTGTCTTTACGTATAGTGTATGCATGCAGCAACACGGAACTGCTGTTGTGCAAACACGGAACTGCTGTACATGCAGATGACGTGATCTTTGTTAGTGATTTTCCAAGAAATAGTGATGTCAGTCACTTTCCAATAAAAGAAAATACTATAAATATAAATATAGAGTATTATATTAAAAAAATATTTGGGAATATTTTGATAAAAATATTATGTTAGTGATGATGTCAAAATATAAAACTATCTCCATTGTTTTGATATAGATTTGATGAAACATCTTAACTTAAATATAATAGTAAGAGACATATTATAATCTAATTGTAACTTAAATCCCTTATATATAGTTTTCGAATGTACTGAGTTGGACATGTTTCGGAATCTTATGTCGCATGCTTCGTCATTATTTGGAATGTTAATCTACGGTTTTGCTATGGAGCCATCCATAGTTATCCACAAATGGTGTATTGACACGTGTCCTGCAATAAATACACATTGGACACGTGTCAATACATAAAGTTATGGATGACTCCATAAAGGAACCATCCGATGGCTCCATAAAGGAACCATCCGATGGCTCCATAACATTTCTGTGTTAATCTATATATATATATATATATATATATATATATATATATATATATAATTACTAGCTGATGCATTTAATAAAACATTTAATAAAATCTTTTTTCATTTTCCTTCAAGAGGAGTTACATTTTTTTTAATTAATTACTCACTAATCTAATTAATATGATAGAAGTACCATGTCTAAAAGGGAGTTACATTTTTACCAAATTACTCACTAATATAATTAATTACTCCAAAAGGAGTTACATTTTTATCCTCCAAAAGAAAAAGTAATAACTTTTATATGATAGAAGTACATGTCTAATTAATAAATACAAACAAAAACGTGTTTTATATCTGTGCAAATACACATGATCAAATACTAGTTTACTTCAAATCCAACATAATTAGGTCTGGATTTTCATAAATACGTTGATTATTTATGGTCATTTTACATGTATTAATTGCATTTTAATATACTTACTTGTTAATGTTATAACTATTGAATTTTAGATGTGTTTTAAAAGTTAATAACTTTTGTATTTTTTACCAATTTTACATATATAATATACTAAATTAATCATATCTTGATGAATTTCGATTTGACATTTCATATTGTATGTATAAAATAAAATAAATAATATTTATTTTTATAACAATAATAAAATTATTTATTAATATTAATTTAAAAAAATAAATTATTTATCAATTAATATATTTATATTTAAAATATATATAAGATATAAATTAGAAAAACTATTATAATATAACACATGTAAATCCCACAAGTAACAATTGTCATTCTAAAATATAGAACAATATATATTTTTTGTATAGAAGTACTTAAATTCTAAAAAACTTTTTCTCTTTAGTTTTAAAAGTTAAGAATAAATTTTTCAACAAGCACCGATTAAAAATACATTTTTTAACAAATACTCTGTGTCTAATACACGTGTGTTGTAGCTAGTATATTTATAAAAGAGAGACACCAGTAAAACCTCATCCTCACTCTGTCCTACCCTTCCACAAAGCTTTTTCTCATCTACTCTAACAAAATTCTTAAATGCGATAGGAGAAGACTAACACGAGTATAATCTCATCCCAACGTCTAGCTGATCACTACTCAACCCTTTTGCACTACCCTTTAACAAACTAGAAGCTTTTTTCTTATCTATTCTAATTAGAAAAACAAACACACTATGACTATTTCCTCTTCGTTGTAGCTTCTTCTTCCTCTTCTCCCTTCCACTATTTGAACTTCCACATAAAAACTTCTCCACATCGTCGTCGACAACCGACACACGAAACATTCCAAATCCTTTCACCCATAAAACTAAAACCGTTGATCCTCCGAAATCGCCATCCTCGGCAACACATGGACCGCTACAACCTCCGTCCCACTGGGCGGCTCCACAACCCACACATTCGGCGGCCTCGCCAACACATCCACCACCACAATCTCCCGACCCTCCTCTGACACTACACACATCTTCCCCCCACGCACCGCCACCTTCTCCGCTCCCTTGACCCTCTCCAAACCCCCCACCACACCCACCCACCGGTCGTTGACCCCATCGTACGCGCTAATCGACCCCTCCTTCCGATCAACAACATACATAGCTCTTTCGTCACATGCATCCACCGAAACCGGGCCGTTCCACCCTCCAAGCATTCCCCTCGGCATCTCCTCCCACCTATCCTCCACCACATCGTAAACCGCGCCCTGTTTTCCCGACCGCGCCCCAATCGCGTTCACCATGCAGAGCTTGTTCCCGCCATAACCGACTGCCTCGATCCCCTCCCGACAGAACCTCCCGTCTCTGTAGTCCGCCAGCCGCTCCCAAGACTCGTCGCCCGATGACGGGTCCCACCTCTCGATCGACCGCGCCACATCGGCATCGTACCCCGCTCCGACCCCGCTCGCGACGTAAACCGAGCCGCGGGCCGACCCTGCGACGCACCACCGACGAGGGGCCCGAAAGGCGGGCCCGCGGGCCCATCTCGCGGTGCTCGGGTCGAACACGAGCGGGTGATGGAGGGCCGGGAGGAAGTCATTCGTGCTCGCGCATATCAGGGCTAGCTTGTTCGACGCGGTCACAGACTGGATGGGGAGGGCCCAAGATATGATGTCCGGGTGGCGGCGGAGGATGGACGGGCCGAGTGGTGGGCCCGGAAGGGCCCGCCACGTGGCGGAGATGGGGTCGAGGCAGGCGAGGGTGATGGAGTGGGAGTGGCGGCCGCGGGCGGAGATGGAGTCGGGATCGGACGAGGCGGGCCGGGCGGAGACGTGGCTGAGGACGGCGTAGAGAGCAAAAAAAGGGGGGAAATCGGGAGAGTAGATGAGGCGGCGCCAAGACTTGCATACTTTGTAGAGTAGAGAAGGTTTGAGAGGTGAAAGGCAAAGGAGGGCTAGATGGGCGGGTAGTCCGGGGAGTAGCACGGGCTCGTTTTGCGGGCCGGTTGCCGAGGAGTGTTCGGTTTTGCAGTGTTCCTTGGGGATATGCATTGAGTGGTTTGGAGCTGGCTATGCAAAGAGGTTGGATATATAGTTTTTGTTTGTTGTTTACTATAATGTGGAGTATAAATGGTGTGAGTGGGTTATTGTATGAGCTAATTGCAAACGTTATTAGTGTAAACTAAAGCAAAAGGTAGAGTGAGGACAAATCATCGAACCTCTGAGACCTGTGGGGAGTGCTTTTTGGTATATTGATGAACTTTATCTTTTTAGAAACTTGGAATGACTCATACAATCATGCATTTCTTCGGCGATAAGGAAATTAAATGAGTTTTACAGTATGTTACTTTTTCGAGCAGGTCACATGTGGGATATTATGGTGAAGACAACAATGGCCTGCTTTGAGTTATTTGAATTTAGGGCCAACTGATAAATAAAAAATAGTTTTGAAAGTAATAGAATATTGTGTAGAGAGAGATGTTACTTAACCTTTGGGAACTTTAGGGGCGATATGTGAGTTATTTTATGGTATGGTATGGTCGGAAAGGAAAAATATTTGAAAAGGCTGAAGCCCAACTTATTGCTTTTCACTTTTCAGCCCAAAATCAATCCTTTAATAACAGAGAGTGTGAGAGTCTGAGAGATTCGGGCGTGTCGCGTTTCACTAATTTGTAAACCGTAAACCTAAAAGCTCGTCTCTCAAGTCTCATCTCCAGGGGCGTATCCAGAAATTTTTTTTGAGGGGGTCTGTATATTTTTTAATAATCATAAATTTAATTTATTGTATATAAAAAATAGAAAGTTATATTATATAATTATATATAATAATAGTGTAATATAAATTATAAAGTTTCAAACCTTAACATTAAGAAATTGACATTGAATGCTCTCTCAATTCATTAATATCATTAATGATTGCCTCCATAGTCCATACCAATAGTTTGATATTTTTTCTTTCCAAGCATATCTTATATGGTCTTCTTTTTCAAAAAAATACCAATTTTTAGTTTTTCACATATTTACTATATATTCAATTTATTTAAATTAGAAAAAATATTATACAAAAGTGTAAAAAGAGTATAATTGCAGTTAAATTATTACTAGAAAGAGTAATACAATTACTATTTTAACATAATTGTGTAAATTTATGTGAAAATTGATATACTTATATATATACACTAGAAATTACAAATCTTGTAGGTCCGTCCCTACTCATCTCATACTCTGTCTCTCTCATCCTTCGAGCGGCGGCGACAAGACCTTGCGAGGCTTCGACTCGAGCGACGGGACCTCTACTCGAGTGGCGAGCGGCGAGACCTTCGACAGTTGCACTTGAGCGGTGAGCGGCGAGTGTCTAGCGGCAAGCAATGTCTTCGAGCGGCGCTGGCAACGACAAGGCAACTCCATTTCGGTAAAAGGTAATGATGGCTGAACCCCTTTGATTCTTTGTTCTATCTATTCTATGGGGTGTATTTGTGTGTAGTTGTCAGTGATTGTGAATTGAATTGGGTGACTGTGAATTGCATTCTGAACTTGATGAATAATGAGTTGATTTTAATTTATTTTTCTCTATTTTCTTTTAGAGGTGTTTTTTTCTTAATTTTTTAACTATCACGTGTTTTTNAATTGACGGGCCAACCTGTCTAGCTCGCGGCCCATGACGAGAGTGGGCCGGGCTGACCATTTGGAGGCCCGCCCCACTGACCCGTTTTGACAAGTCTAAGATACCCATAAAACTTCAAGAGCGGGTCTATTAAACTCGGGAAATAAATACACCCCTTATCTATTAAAACATTTTTTACACTAATGAAGTGAGATATTATTATCACAAAATAAGCCATTGAGATTCCTTTTTGACGCCCAGGAGGTTATTATTATCACCATCTCTCACACACATAACAAAATTATGTATCCTTTCTTCACGAGGGAATAGTGCACGGCGGCCCGTTTATTTATTTATTTTTTATAAAAATACAATAAATCATACATATGGTAAACCAAAAAAACATTCTAATTTATAAATCAATGAATCATTTAGAAATGAGGAGTAGAAAAAAAAAACATTCTAATGGAGAAATCAAAGACAAAAGGTACCACAGATCAATATCCATAAAACATTGAAAGTTAGTGTACTTATAATTAAAAAACAGAACTTTATAAATGTAAAAGAAATGTTTATAAACGCCTTAATTTTCTTTATTTATTTTTCTAAATTTTCTAATTGGGTGGGAGGGGATTTATTCATCAGCAATATGTGAATTGGGAAAGTTTTCTGTCAAAATAGCTCAGCCCAGCCCAGCCCAGCCCAGCCCAATCTCAACATTTTTCTCCCATCCCAAGGCCTTAATTGGACGCGAAAAAAGAAAAGAAAAGAAAGAAAGCATAAAACCTAAGCCAAAGCCCCTTTTCCTCTGCAGCGTGTCCAGCTGAAGTTCCTCCAACCTGCAAAAACCCTTCTTACTGTAAGCAAAAAAATTGAATCTTTATGCTTCTTTTCGCACCAAGTCGTCAAATATTTTTTAATGCCATTACTTGTTTATATTTCTTCTTCTCCTTTTGGGTATCCTGAAGCTGTAGGTCTCAAATATTACAATTTTTTTTTTTCACTATATTTTTTGTAGACAATGGTGGATTTTCATTTTGATGAAGTCATTGAGGTGTTCAAGTTCGATGCCCAAGTGGTGTACGATAAAGGTAAATCAAGAGCATTTTCTTTCTTTGAATTTCTTGTCATTATTCTAGCTGAAGGGATATTTTTAGTACCATAATTACGTGTTTAGCTTTGTTGGGCAGTCTTCTTTTTCTGTTTATAATTATTCTTGAGCTCTTTTATATGAATTAGAGAAGGAAATATTCCAACTTTGAGGATGGTTTTGTGATAATGTTTACAGTTTCTCGAGTAATTGCTAAGGGTGAAGATGGTGATTGTTATCTGGAATTAGATGTGCATACTGAGTTGTACCCTATGCTTCCTGGGGAGAAATACAGGATGTTGATTTCCTCCACTCTAAATCCCGATGGCTCAGCTGTGGCCGCCTACTTTCCTGAGGTGCAAATTCCATTTTTCACCTTTCATACATTCCTTTGTTGCTTAGGTGATATTCTCAAATTGGTGGACACTAATTTTTGTTGTGTGAAAAGAGCATTTTATGAGCTTTTATTTGTTTAGTTTCCTTTATGCATCTAGATTCTAGCCTGAGTAATGTTAGCTTAAAGCAAAGTGCAATTCAATTTTTTACCTTTCATTCCTTTGTTGCTTAGATGATATTCTCAAATTGGTGGGACACTAATGTTTAGTTTCCTTTTATCTGTTAGCTTAGAGCAAACAGATTTTGCAAGGGACCAAAAAATGCTCGGACTATTTCTCCTAAATAGTGCATCTTTAGAATTTTTATCTTTAAGTAATATAGACTCTGTTTTCTCCATGTGTTACTATTGTTTGAACAAGGTAAATTTCTTCTGTCTTTTGGTTGATTATGTTGGATAATAATGAAGTAGGAGAATCTTGAACAACTATGTGACCAATTGGGGATTAATGTATTATCTATATTACCTTCAATTTTTCGCAGGGAAAACAAAAATCGCTTGCAGACAAGTTTGAGTATGTTATGCACGGTCTTCTGTACAAGATGGGTGAAGCTAAAGAAAGGACTGATGGAGATGATGAAGTTAAAGTGTATGCATGTGTTTCTCCTTTTTACTCGTGAATTGATCGTAAAAGTCTTTGATCCATGCACTTCAAGAACTTATTTCCAATATGATGGTGTAGTTTTAAGCTTGAATAATAAAATCTTATAAAGACATGAATTCAGGATAAACTCAGTTAAACCACTTCTCCATCTTAAGTTAGCTCCTTTTCTTCTTATGTTACGTGATTTGGTGTAATCTCTTTTGCTTAACAAACTTGAACTTGATTTGTGATTGTTTGAGGTTTTTCATTTGTGACAGGGTGGCATATATTTCGTTCGGGGGACTCCAGCTGATGCTAAAAGGCGTGCCCCTGAAGATGCACAAGTTTAAAGTCGATCAGAGGCTTTTTCTCCTCTTGAGGAAGATTTGAGATGAAAATTTATGCTCGTGTACAACATTATTGTTGCTTTTAAGAATGGGGTTTCAAAATATAAAGAATGGTTTAAGTTTAGTTCCTTCAAGATTGTACTCATGATAATACAAGTCGTTTAACCGTTTTTTGTGAGGGTTTTTAACCAAAATGTAAGGTTATGCAACGAGCTGGGAATTTGTGGTTAGATTTTATAGCTCGTGTTTATAAACCGATTCAATCGGATGATTCCCTAATGCTATTGTGATTAGCTCTTTTCTGAGGTGTAGGTTTCAGAATTCTTCAATATGGCTGCTACTTCTCCTTTTGTCTTTTGTCTTTTTTNTTTTTTAACTGAAACGATGAATATAATAAAACTCGAAAACAAAATACAATATCCGGGAGATTACATAATAAGACCTTGCTTGCAAGGATCTTGCAGAGCAAGTGATCAACGAGAACTAGAAGTTCCAAAGCCAACACTACCAAAAGAACAAAGACCAAATCCAAGATACTAACTACAGCACAGAAAAGAACTAAAATATTTACAGGAAGAACAAGAGAAGAAAAACTACACAAAAGTTAGGGGAGGGTTCATTTAATTCAATTATAGCAAAATAAATAAGTTAGGGGAGGGTTCATTTAATTAATTAGTCTGACATTTTTGAAAAATAAGTAACAAAGTATATTTCTCTAATTATTATATTTAACAACAGAATTTGTGGTATAATATTTTTTAAATTACAAGTAATAAGTATAATTTTTGGGCGTGCATCGAGCTTTCCAAATTCCAATTGATCTTGCTTGCACACAAGAGTTTACGGTTTTGCTATGAAGCCAACAGTTGCTTCATAGTGGAGTCAACCTTCTATATACAACAAGTAAACCTACCAAATTCTCTGATTACTTAAGTAACATTAATATAATTTTATTAATATGGTAGGTTTATTTGTCGTATAAAGAAGGTTGGCTCCACTATGGAGCCAACTGTTGTATCGAGCTTTCCAAAACTGTCTTAAAGAATGGCCCCAAAAGTATCAATCAAATAATCAATCAGGATTTTTATTTATTTATTTATTTTGAGAAAAGGCTTTGAACAAATTGAAATGCTAATTTCTAATAAAAAATGTAAAACTACATTTCGAAAGCCTAAAAATCAACAAGTATCTCTAACATGGTTAAATTCATTCATCTAATCAATTTTAATTCCTTTAATTGCTTTATAAGAATTTGTGTAACTCCATTTTTTGAGGTTGAGTTGCAATCCAAGACAAGAAACCTTGATAACCAACAATGTTGTTCGTTTGAAGAAGATACCAACAATATTTGTCCGCAAAATTATGCTTTCAAGAGGTGTATAGATATGGGGAAATTTTCAAAATGGTTCCTTAAAACAAAAAATAATCCAATTGAAACTCATTTATAAATAGTATTCTCGTAATGTTTAAAATCCATCATGTCAAGAATAACTTTTTTGGTGAAATTTGAAAAAAGTGAAAGTAATCATGAATAGTAGTCTAAGCTCATAGATTATGAAGAACAAAAATTCAAGCAACCAAAATTGATCGACTCTTTTTAGGGAACAAGCAGTTTGTTTGTTTCCCCCACTTTTTCTTGTGTCTTTGCTCAAATTAAGCATAAACTCTTTCGGTTTTGCTATGAAGCCAACAGTTGGCTCCATAATGGAGCCAACCTTCTTTATACAACAAATAAACCTACCATATTAATAAAATTATATTAATGTTACTTAAGTAATCAGAAAATATGGTAAGTTTATTTGTTGTATATAGAAGGTTGACTCCACTATGGAGCCAACTGTTGGCTTCATAGCAAAACCGTGTTTAAGAAATGTGATAATACATATTTTAAGTAATAATGATAATAACCAGCACCCTACATATCTGCTGAATTTTTGCCATCACGACATTTGTGTGATTAACCTTTTACTGACCAATGATTAATTGGAGACATTATGGGAAGCTTCATTTCTAATTTTCTATTTGGACAAAACTTCAGTAACAGAATTTTCAGTACAAGGGTGAAATTAAATAGATAACATTAATTAATCACTCCAATAATAAATAATAATAATAAGTGATGGTACTAATGCAAGGATAGAAGTCATTAAAAATTATAGTTGTTCTTCTGTTAGGCTAGCCTAACAATTAGGCTAACATACATAATTTCATTTAAAAAAATCATACTATTTTAAATGAAAATTTTCAAATTTACAGTTTTGTGTGGGACCCACTTCCTAGGCATTGATTCCCTCCACGCAATCTGAGCACCCTAACTAAAACTACTTGTGTGGCTTCTTCTTTAGCCCTTTGAGGCAGTTTCAACTTGTCATAGCCATGAATGAATGGCAGTACTAATGCTTAGTTGTAAGGATCTCTTACTGCTATGCCTTCTTGTGATTAGTGGTTCACCATTTGTAGACGTTTTTCTCGGTTTGTTGAGTGAAATTTATTTATCGTTTGATATAAAAAAAAAAAAAAAAATTAATAATACAACCATACAAAGGTAATTTTAATAATAACATAAAATTTGGTGTCTTACTAAAATTATAGATAATTCAAATCGAATCACTCATGTAAAGCCGGTGAAGAGGACAATTATGGCTAATTTCCAGCACATTTGTTACCATATTTGATATATTTAATATACATTCTTATGTTAGACAATCTAAGTAAATCTATCATACTATGTGAATAAAGATACATACTTATATTATCAATACTTATATTATCAAACTAGTACAAGTATTTGATAATAATAATAATAATAATAATAATAATAATTGTGCAACAATGAAAGAAAAAGAATAAAATTCTTATTGTGAAATAAAACTATCAATAACTAATAAGAAAATAAAAGAACTTGTAATATTATTTCAAATTCTGTAAAATATTTTGTATGACATATTATTATTTTATGTAAGATATATTCATTTTTTTTAAAATAAATAAAATAATTATGCAGTTAATATAACTACTGCGAACAACATGAATATTAAAATAATTTATTTATCAAAAGAAATAAGAAAAAAAAATTACATTCTTATAATAGAATTATAAAAAATATACAACTAGTAATAAAAAATAACAAAGTTAATTATTTAAAGTAATACTTGTATTTAAATTTGTTAAAATTAAAACAAATTAGTTATATTTTTTAAATATTTTAAACTTTATAATTTCTAATAATTTAAAACATAATTTGTATGGGTGTAATATTTTAAAACTTTATGAAATATAATAATTATTTATAATTATAATGCTCACTAATTTTTTTAACATTATTATAATGTTTAAGCTCTCTGTAGATCGACTTTATATAAGTTAAAACTAAAATTTAAAATATTTATTTTATATTTATTTTATGTTCATACTTAGTTTATATATTTTTTTAAATTAAAGTATCTATTTTATAGTATGTAAATATAAATAAATTTATCTTGTTTTATTAAATAATTTGTAGTTTTTTTTTATTTTTTTAATTTAATTTAATAAATAAATTTAAATTTTATTTATAAGAATATATATATCACTATGTTGTATTTTATATATGTAGTATGGATGTCAAGTCTAAGATCGTTAAAAGATAATTTAATATATTAGATATAGAGAATAAAATACAAATAAAAAATAATAAAATTTAAAAAATAATAAGAAGACACATTTATACTAACTAATGTATGAATTAAATAAGAAAATAAAATGTAATATATGGTAATGTGGGAAAATAACACATAAAATAGTTTACGATAATTGATTGTAGAACAAAAGAAGGAAAAGATCAATCACATATCTTATGTGAATAATATAAATATTTAATGCAATCTAACCCTT
>BKCP01007181.1:2171773-2193520 GCA_008636005.1 Striga asiatica | reverse complement strand
TGCATACTAACTAAATAGGTAAGCTGGATATCAACATATCCTTTATTCCATTATCATTGATTATTGTATCTTTCTTTCTTTCTTTCACCATGCCTTGCATCGGACCAAATTGACTTTAGGGGATAGTTTTCGACTTCGAAGACTTAAAAATTCTTCATAAGAAGCTTCAATAAAGGGCCGGGCTTGGGGCTGGGGCCGGGCTCGGGCCCAGGCTCTCGGTCGAGAAAATATCGCTGGCCTGATAACTGTTAAGCTCAATCATCCCACGCCGTGCGCCCGAGCGCTGCATCTCACAGAATTTTGGAATGTACACTCCTGCCAATACCCAAATTTTCCACGATTATAAATTTAAAACGTCCAACAAAAACTTACCAATTTTTATGTCTTTTCCTCCTTAAAATACTAAAGTAAATAATTAAGTAAATATTTAAAAATTAGTTATTCGCCTGGTCAACATGTAATATTTCAATTAAGTTGCCTCGATTAACCAGCCAGGGTTTGATCCCTGTACCTCGCAGTTATTTAATCATATACTTATAATTATGTATTGAATATTACAAATGAATAATTAAATAATAGTAACCTTCTCCGGCAGCTAGGTTGAAGTAGAGGTCGACGATGTTGGGGCAATTTTTGTAGCACGGCTCGGAGCAGAACTTGTCGACAAAGTTGCGGTCGAGGAGGGAGTCGGAGGAGATGCCTAGGGCACGCATGTCGACCCCACATGCGGTGACGCACTCCTCTGTCTCGATGTAGTTGGTGAGCTGGTTGGATGCCGTGATCTCGGAGGTGCGGCAAGTGTACTCGTCCGAAGACCCGGGCTTGCGCAGGAAACTGCGGCTCTCGAGCACGCAACGGTTGCCCGTGGACGAGACTGCGAACGCGCACGAGTTCTCGTTCAGGTCTTCGCAGTGGATGTCGCCTTCATTGAGAGAGAGAGAGAGATTAGTCTCAAGTAAAATGAGCAAACACTAGTGAATGTGAATGTGATTAGATGACTTACCAAGAGTGCCTTGGATGGAGATGGCTAAGGCAAGAGTTATGGCCAAAAGTGATGTTCGTGCCATTTTTTTTATTTTTTATTTTTTTTTATTTTTTTTTTATTTTTTGTGATATGGAATAGCAAATTGGTCTTGGCTTTGGCTTCACTTTTGGTGTGTTTAATGTTTGTGCCTTGAGTAGCTTATGGTGAGGCATGCTATTTATAGGGAGTGTGGTGAATACGGGAAGCCGATGTAAATTTATTTTTGGCACCCCAAATTTATCTACCTTTTCACTTTTGGAAATTGGAACTTTTGGCTTTTGGCACTCTAATTAATTTCATCCATTAATTATTGTAGAAACAATTTTTCTATCAAACATGTCTTCTTAATAGTGCAACAAAACAATACCCCCATTGTGGATCGGAATTGTAGATATTTTGACAATTGGGCGACAAATTTACTGCATATGTAAAATTTGTCTTTGTCTATTTTTCAATGATACAAAGTTCGGACAGAAAATTGACATGTAATTTTGTATATTTTGAATGATATGCTATCTAAAAATGTATTTTTTCTGAAAATTTAATGGATAAATTTTTTAGTAAATCTTTGTTGAATGAACAGAATGTACCAAATGTGATTATCGAATGGAACTTAAGATATCAATTAAAGTTCGTTAAATTAGAATTTAGAATAGTAAAATCGAAAATTTAACTAAACCCTCGGTAACAAAATTATTATTTTTCAACCTACTTTCGGTAAAAGGTTAGGCAAATTAAGCATTGATTTAAGGCTTAACCATAGGACGCTTAAGAATTAGGAGATAATATTCAAACAAAAATATGATTATCTTTGAAACTTATAATTTTTCCAAAAATAAAAAATACGTCCGTTTCACAACCCTCGTGATTGACTTGAAGCCTTTTTTTTGTTTTTCTAAAACTGTACTGTTCACAAATCACATTCCACTCACTCGTAATCGTCAGACTTGCAAGTTAATTACATTCTGCCATCATATTATTATTATGCCTGTCTTTAATTTTATTTTTACCATCACGAATTAGGACTTTTAGTTTGGACTCTTCTTAATAATTATTTTAAATTTCATTTTATCATTATTTGTAGTTGAGACAAAAAAATGTGCGAAATGAAAGAAGGTGCTTAATTGACCTTGATTGGTGGGGGGTGGGTGTGGGGTTCATACGTCAAATCGATGATTATAGATTTTATTTGTATGGCTTAATATATGACATACTAAATTTTTAATTTGAAAGGTATATAAGTCCTAATGTCCCATTGCATAATAGTTAAGTATTTATACATAATTTCTGTGATGTTCTTAAGAAAAGTAATTATTACAAAACAAGAAATCATAATTTCCAAATTAAGGGTATACATATATAATCATAAATTGACTTTACTTACATACTTATGATCAATCAACTATTTGCTAAATTATTTAATTGAAATAAAATTCAATTTGAGCAAAATATTTATGTTTTATTGCTAGAATTTATTGTTACACTCTTAAATTATTCTTAAGTTTTACACTCTTAAATTAACACAACTCGCAACGACAGTCCCCTTCATCCCAATAAGGGTATTTATAATTGTGAATATATTGCTACAAAATTAGTAAATTTTAAAACAAATAAGTTGAATCACATGGACCATGGCTTGGATTGTGAAATTAACTGTACATGCGTATAAATATTATTATTATTATTGTGAAATAGACACTTTGTTATTTGTTAATTTAAGCATTTGTAAGATTTTAATTTCTACCGTGTCAGTCAAACTTTCGAAAACAAAAGGCCAAATGGCCCAAATCACAAAGCTGACTCTTGGCAATTGGCATGTCGGGGACTCGGGGTGACTTTATACTTTACGAATTGACAAGTATGTTCATTCAAACTGAAGACGTGGAAAGTCAAAGTTTTTAGTTTAATTTTCTCTCTTTATTATATTCATGAATTAATTAGTTTATTTTATGTTGCGTGGTATGAAACCTATCATATCATGAAGACAAAATTGCAAAATAAACACTTGAAGAAAACTGACATTTGCCGGTGATATGGGACACCATATCAGGTCGTGTTCGACCTAAAGAGCATTCCGACTAAATCGACTACATCGATAATAAGTCGGTCAGACAACAAGGACGTTAGATGTCGTGGAAACACCAGGTCGATGGTGACCCTATGGATAATATAGCTCGCCAAAAACTCGAGCTAGGGTTCTCAACTAGTCTGATTGAAACTCGACCTGGAGGTCTACAGACCGATGTATGACCTAAGAGATAAGTTCACCTGTAAGTCGCCGGAGCAACCTAGTTCAAGGGAAATCGAGCTGGTAGCATAATTAGACTACCTAATGAGGTAAGATAACATGAACATATATACCGCATAATATATAAGAAGGAATATAAATAAGATAAGACGAACACGTAGATATGACCATGTGGGCTAACAGAATTGAACAGTTTGGGCACCTTGATAGTACGAACGGGTAGCTCGGGCAGCCCAATCGGGCAGTCTTGGGCAACAATGTGACACTCCTATATAAGGGGTGATATATGATCATTTACACGCTACACACTTTTAACTACATAGACTTATACAAAATTTATATTGTTCTACTTCTCTATCACTACTAACTTAAGCATCGGATTCTTTGACGGGACAATCCCCGACATTATTTTGCATGTCATTCACCGACTCGTGGACGAATCAAAGGCCGTTCAACCGGGTCGAGGTCATTTGCACTACCATTTGACGCCATCTGTGGGACTTCATTCGAATTGCCTTTAAACACCACTATTCATGGCGAGTGATGATACCAAGAGAAACTTGGAGCCCAGCTTCGATGATGCGTGGGTCTCTGGCCGTCCGATTGGAACATGCCCACCACCGGGATTTTCGAGGTCGATCTTGACGTCGATAACCCCAATTCCAAATTTTTAATTTATAAATATTTATTTAATAATTATTTTTAATTTATAAATATTTATTTAATAATTATTTTTAATTTATAAATATTCGTAATAGTGATTACAAACATAAAATAAATTAAATAGTTTCGTAGAGAAAGAAAATACGAATAAAGCAAGATGTCATTCACTAATTTTATAAAAGGCATTTGGAAAAGGAATTGATGGCAATCAAAGTCCACAACAGTGAATTCTAGTTGTTCGTAAATTGTAATTTCAATGTTATTAGATTCTCGTTATCTAATTGTTCATCTTCCCTTAGAATATATCTTTCGAAAATCGAAACTTTTTGAAATAATCATTTAATTTAAGGATTGAAATTATTCGAATGTCAAATCTCCAATAAGGATGAAAATGAAGACTACAATTTGAAATATTTTAGAATGCTTTGTCAGCATTTTATCGTCAATAATATGACAAAATTCAAAGGACATTTTCATAGATCGAGTCAATAACTTTAATTGGATATATATCAAAAACTAAAATTTTTGATAAAATTAATACAAAATTAATAATTATTATAAAAATTTGAAAGTTGAAACCCTAAAAAACTATTAGACGAAATTGACAAAAAAATTAAAAAGTTATTATACCAAGTTGCACTACTAAAAGGCTAGTTGATAAAAATGAGAAAAAAAAAAAAGTTAGTTTACCAAAATTGCATTTTTCTGATTTAAGACGCAGTTCATGAGATTAATTATCTTTAGATTTAGTTGGATTTCTAATCTAAGACACTTAAAAATTAACTCATTATAAGAACACAATAAATCTCACATGCTAGACTGGAATTTACTGAATTTTGACAACAAATGTACCTCCTGTTTCTTCTGTATGAGATCTGTCCGCTATGCTGATCACAGATTACAACGCGAGGTACTGGAAATCTATCTACCGTTATGGCATTCGCATCATCACGTGGAGCTTGTAGCAAGTTAGCAAACGCCTATAATAGAAAATGCAACTGACCAATTTCAATAATTGAGATGCATACAAAGATTGGCTTCAATTGAAAACAAAACCAGGCTAACCACAATGTCGAAAGGCTGCATGACATAATCCTAAACAAAACTCCTTGTGGTCATACAAAATGCTTACCTAGAATTTGGCATTCTTAGATTTCTATAATGTGACTTAATTAAATAAGTAAGAAGAGATTGTAATTAAATTTGCGAGAAAAAAAAAAAAAAAAAATNAAAAAAAAAAAAAAAAAAATACTAAAGAGTAATCTGTTACCAACAGTTCAGGGTTCCCAGTACATTTACTTTAAATAAAACAGACTGTTGTCATTGAGCAACAGGATTTACCTTATGTTCGGGCAGTTCATGATATCCAGCTTTTCGCCATTGAGCAATGGTTGATCCATGAAATATAACAAGAGTGAAATACGAATCCTAAAGGAGTATTCTATCAGCAGCAATTGAAATGACATCAAGAAGAGCAGGTTCTGGTCCAGAATGGAAAGAGTAGGAAATCAAAGACGGTTGAATCATGACAACAGAGTTAAATACGTTTTCTCTGTTCAGTATCATTCTAAAGTATGCTGTCTCTCGGGACTGTTATTGAAGACCTGAAGAAAAAAAAAGTTTAAGAATATTAAAGCTCAAGAACATAACAGTGCACAAGAATGAGCAGGAAAATCAACTATCTATAAATGATGTCCTTTTTCTAGCACATTCGAGGAAAATCAGCATCTATAAGAAATATTAAATCACGTACCTGGACAAATTGTGAACACCGTAAATGAAAAATGAACTGAGGAAATATTGATAGTCTCGGGGACAAACTAAAAGAAGATGGGCTATCCTTCTGGTACTCCCCAAATTGAGAACATATATGTATCAATGATTTATCCAGCCATCTTATAGGGTCAAATTCAGCCTGTAGAATTCAGAAGAATCAGTAAGGAACATGAATTAAGTCTGTGTTTTATAAGGAAGAATAAAATGGAATAATCATTGTCCATGTTGGGATATCCAACAGGCATTGAAGGGGTGCACCACTCAATCCTATATTTAAGAATTGTACTCTAGTTACTAATTAGAAACTAATATGGACATCTCCACAGAAAATAAAAAATATTGTAGTTATATTAACTTCAACAACTATTGGAAGCTCATCATCGTCAACACAATGAACAAGCATTCATAATGTTGTCAGACTAAGAAAATTCCACTACCACTTCATCACAAGTCGAAATTTTATGTTGCAGATTTATTTTAAATTACAACACTGCCTATAGATGTATGAAAAGTTTGATCATTACGTCTTTTCTAAAAAATAGTCTACAATGTCACCTCGGTTTCCATTTTGGTAGAAACAAGGCGTGCCATTACTACTGCTGCTGCTTCCTGGTCAAATCCCGATATTAGGTCCTGCAGAATATAACTCAAGTGAACAAATTAGGCATCCTGCATTGTTTTATAATTATAAAGGTTTTCTTGTGTGTGCGTGTGTGTGTGTGTACGCTTTCACATTAAGAAAAACCCATTTAATATTATTTAAGTTGATATATACTTAAAAGCAACATATCTTTCTCATAAAAGTTGTATAGAGATGCAAAACTATCGTATAACATGTAAAAAGCTACTGTTAAAAAAAAATTGTGTAAACGCATATTTTCTTGTATCATAGTGAAAAAATATTGTTTATTGCTAATAATGCATTATTTTTTGTATTTAGATCTATGCTTCTGCATTCCAGTCTATTTTATCATGAGCAGGTTGGAACATAATTGAAAAACAAACTACGTAGATGCTACCTCTTTGTTTCCAGGTCCAGCAACCCATCTTCTGGACAGAGTAGTGGCACGAAGTCTCATTTGTCCACTGCTATGCTGATAACTGGAGAAGAATATCACTGAAAGTATTAAGGCTAAGCTAGCTGGTTGCTCATACGCATTAAAATTTAATTAATTAATGCATACTATGTCAGAAACTGGAAATAAAACTGGTTGTTGACCGGAGTTATAAAATCTGGGCTCTCTTTCTTGCTAACATCAATTATTATACATAAGGAGGTAGTCTTGTCAAGGCCACACAACTTCCACGCAGTAGTATTTCCTTGTCCAATAACAGTATCAGAGCAAGAAGGACCTTTCTGCACAACGCTAAAATTGTAAGTCAGCCATGCGGAGATTAGATAGGATCATTTAGAAAGTAAAAAAATCACACCTTATCAAGTGATGCACAAGGGCCAATAATTCCCTGAATTTTGATATCCTTTGAACAGCTTATCTCAATATACCACTGCACAATCCATCAAATAAACAAGACCTCATGAGTGATAATTTCAACTAGTCAGCAAAGCTGTTCGCAGCAAAAGACACTGTAGCAGGAAAATCCAATGCCATTCGAAGCTTGGAAAAGCGGGAAAAGAAACATGGTCCAATACCAATTCAGTACATAAAAAGGTTTATCTAGATCCTTCCAGAAAATTGTCCTACAAAAAGAGAAAATGCATATCTAAACTAAACCTTACTTTGATGACAATTCCAGATCATGATCACCAGATTGAAAAACACATTTTAAAGACTCCTTGAAAACTGAGTGGCCAAAACTTTCAGCAAGAACAACAAGTCCTCCAGTTTTTTCAACTGCTACTTTAAGTTCAGCAACTCCAACCTAGTGAACACAAGTATAAACAAAGAATGAATGCTACTTATTTCAGCATCAATAGATGAATAACTTGTAGGCTCAGCCACTTTGCTTGATAAATACAAGTTTTTAAAACAAATGCTGGATACCTATCTCCACGTCGATGACTAGCTATATAAAAGAAAATGTAGGTTTAAGAAGAAAAAGACCAAACTGTTAAGCTAAAGGTAATGAAGACCTGATCAAGGGCACAAGCAAAAACGTCTAGGACATGGCCCTGATGAACAAGTTGTTTTGAAAGTCCTTCATAAAACTTCACTGCTTTGTGATAGTGGGGAGCAGAATCTTTGTCCAGGTCCTTGTGAGAACGTATAGGCTCAGACAGATTTTTAGAAACTATCTGCAAAGGAAAATAAATTACTTTGTTCTTGACTATTGCAAAGACAAATAAAGAAATTAAGTTATTCCCTGTCCAAGTTAATTTCACAATCAAAACCCAAACAATTTGTAGGTTTAGCTGCTTTTAGGCAAGGGGCATATCTCAGAAATAGTTGTAGGCCAAGTTGCCAATTTAGGGGATAAAAAGGTACTATTTCCTGGTCAGAAAGAATTAAAGCAAAAGCAATAGACCAAAATTCTCACTGATAGTTTATCATGGGTCCTTTTAACAATATTCTGTCCAATAAGCCAAAACTGAGAGAAACGCTAGCAACCATTTTTCTGTAGCTGACATACGAACTAAATGGAATATATAGCAGCATGCTATGAACAAGATATTTGCAGATGATACCATACTTAGAGTTTGGTCATTGGTGAAAATATTCAATAATAATCTCTCTCTCTCTCTCTCTCTCTCTCTCTCAACTTTTTGTTGCGGCTTCAGTTCTCCATCAGAACCAAGTTATAGAAAAACATGCGAACTAAATACTTTATACCGCAAGAGATTAAACAACAATACGCATTACTTAAGGTAGTACAGCACAAAATTGCCGTATTACAGTTTCCAGTTGTTCACCATATAGGCCACCCCTGAAGTCCTTGGTATAAGCACCGACTATTGAGAAACCTTTCAAAATGGATATCATACTAGAGTTACATTTTGGAACTAATTCAAGATCAAGACATGACATGAAGAACTTACAGCTCCTAGACCTTCTGTTGTGGGTCCACCCAAGAATGCCATGATTCTAGCTCCAGAACCAGGAACACATACTCCCAATAAATGAGCGGTCAAACTTAATGCTGTACCAGTACATCTAGCAGACCGCTGATCTGATGCACCCGGCCAAGGATCTTTCTGAAGCTCCTCTAAAATCTTGCGAACAAGGGGATAAAAGAAAAGGAGAAAACGACGATATTGAGGTTTTATCAACTAATCGAACTGAAACTAAAAAAAAATAAAAAAATAAAAAAATAAAAAAAAAACGATGACAACAATATATTTCAGAACCATACCGAATTAAGAATCGGAGGCAGGCAACAAAAACCTCGCTATACTCTCATGTGATAGTTCATCTCTCACCCCTGCAATGACACCTGCAGTTGGCCTTGGCCGTTTTACAAAAAAGCCCATCTGCTCCAACAACTGATCCTTACTCACCTCCTTTGACCCCTTGAACACGTGAACCTTTGGAATCTGCCCAAACCCCAGTTCATGAACATGTACGTATGTCCCCGGCGAGTCGCCACGCGGCAAATTTAAATTTATAATTTTTTCTTAACAAACCTCTACTAACTAATAGTATTTATAATTTTTTCTTAATAAACCTCTACTAAGTAGTAATAAAAGATTGAGAGATTGATTTTATAAAAATAAAAATAAAAATAAGAAAATAAAAATCAAATAAATAAGTGAAATCCAATTTTTCGGTTCAGTTATCATCCAATGGCAATCTACCGTTAATTAATTTCGACGCTTTTTTTAAATTGCTAATGAATTACCGATCCTAGTTAACAACAAGCTCTGTTAACCGAATTTTCCCTTACTGAATATTTAATCGAAATAAGCTCTTCGACTAAACCTAATTAGTGGACAACCTAGAATAATCTCTCTAGATTTAATTCACTAGCAGCATTAATTCCTAGGAAAATAGATCAGTCTAAGCAACGGACGTAAAAGCTCGGACCGTTTAACTTATGTTCACGCTACCCTAGAGATGCACGACCCCTAGTTTACTACTAACGAAACGAGAACAATAACAATTACGGATTAAAGCCTCGAATATAGCAATTAAACTATGAATATTTAACGTAGTTGGCCAAACCAAATCAAACACCATAATTCATAAACACAATACACAGATAACGTGAATCAACTCATCGACAAAATTAAATACGACGTCTCGATTAACTAACGATAAATAGAGATCATCCAATTCATAGACAAATCAGAATTAGGGTTCAAACATCCCCTCAAACTAGATAAAAATACTAGCCTAACATACTAATAAAAATAAATAAAAGATAAAAGAGAGAAGATAAAAATATCTCCCTCGTGTGCGGGTGCGGCTTTCCTCCGCGTGTGTAGCCTTCTTCCCAGTCCGTGCGGTATTCTTCTCGGCTTTTCTGTGCGTAGCTTTTTTCCGTGTCTGTCTGGCGTCTCTTCTGTAGAGTGTAGAGAAAATAATAATCCTCCGCCAAATATATATGACTCCACGTTGATTGCTATTTTTTTTATTCCAAATAAATCTCCAAAGACTCCTCTCCAAAATCCACTTCCTAATGCTTGCGTTAAGTTGCTCCCAGCAATTACAATTTTCCTAAATAATTTTTAATGGAGTTGGACTTTTCAACCAATTAAGAGTAATTGGTCAAAATTACTTGTCCATTCACGTGAATCACAAGACAAGGGCTCTTTATTTCTTTTATGTGCTGCGAATTGCAAATTGGACCTAATTTTAATGTTCAACCGCAGGCCAAATTAACGGGTATCGGACGTCTCGATAATTGATTACGTGAATTTCCGTCCAATGCTTTGCGTCTATAAAATACTCCAATGAGCTGAAAATAAATATAAAAATACTAATGTATATGAATCCATCTAAATAATAAATAAGGCAAAAAATATAAATGTGCGAATAAATTAAATGTATAAAAATACACTATTAAACATATAAAATAAACACATTTTTCGACCTATCAGTAATCAACCCTACCAAACAATTCTCGGGCACCATTCCCAACACCTGCATTCCAGATAAATAGATTGCCCATGAAATAAACGTACGGTCCACAGATAGGATAATATTGACGCAATGGTGATCGACTTAATGTTTGTACAGCTTAGAACTTTTAGAATTATAACAGAGATTTGAGACATAATTAACCACAAAATGAGTTGGAATTCTATAATACTCCAGATGATGTTGTCAATATTCGTACTTTGAACAAACAGTCACTTCATCAGTTAACTAATAAGTCCACTAACAAGATACAGCTCAAGATCATAAGACAGATGACCAAAAATAAGGGAACAAAAATCTGTGTGTACGTCCACAATCAAGCACTCTTATTCACCAATGTCAAGAAGAATAACAACCAAACCTGCAACAGGGCGGACTTCAGAAAGCCCAATTCCTCCTCAATAACACAAGTATCCACAACAAACAAGAAAACATTACTGCTCCCAGCCAGCGGCTGCTCGTTCGGAGCAGTGGTCTCATATTCAATCGTCGTGTACTGAGGTAAGAGCTCTGCCGGAAAATTCTGATCGGAAATAGACTGGTAGTGCGGCGGGAAGTGGTTGCGCTGGAGGCAGAAGCTGCAGATCCATATCTTGTTCACGGAGGAGAAATCAACGATCGAGAACGGGTTGATCACGGATCGGCAGCTCCGGCACCGGAGAGGGGAGTAAGGTAGGAGCGGAGTGGACGCCGGCAGGGGTTTTAAGAGTGTGTAGACGGCGGAGATCGGTACGGCGCATTTCGCGGCCTCCACTTTCGTGCCGGGGAGGACATTCCACGGCATGCGGACGGAGTCCTGCGTTTCGAGGTCGAGGAATTCCGCCAATTTTCGGGGACCTGCGGCGAGGGAGCTGGCTGATCGACGGCGGTAGTGCGGTGGCCGGTGGTTTCTTTTTCAGCTCAGTCAGGGCGGTAAATTTGGAAATACTGAATAAAAATAAAAATTGAGGAAATTGATTTAACTAATAAAATAAAAAATATCATTACCAAAATTTCCAATTTTAAAGTCCAGTTTTTTTTTAAAGTATTTTATAAAATTTTCTTTGTTATAGACTTGTGTTAAAGTATTTTAACCTATTTTATAATGTTTTCTTTGTGTTATTTTATAAAAAAAATTTCTGTTATAGAGTCATAGACTAGTGTTAAAGTATTTTATAAAGTTGTATTTTTAAAGTATTTTATAAAGTTTTCTTTGCTATAATAGACTTGTGTTCTGGTTGTGTAAAGCCTTATATAGTTGGGCCTGAACCATTATAGAAGTTATGGGTCAAGATCAAGTCCAACAGGCTTTTTGGTAGGCCTATATTTGCAAACCATATGAGGACTGCAATTCATGAAATAATCATTCCTCAAAATATATTTTGTATGGAAAATAATAATTTGGATTAAAAAAGAGAGATTGCTTCTTCTCAATTATATCGATCCTAGCTCTGGTAATGATAGAAGAAGTTTGCACGAAGGTGATTTCGCCCAAATATTAAATTAAATTGTCGCTTGTGAATTAACGGAAAATAGAATGGTTATCATTACACTAGTGCGTATCCCGTGCGATGAACGGGTAAACAATATTAAATAACAATTATAAATGGATTTTGAGTTCGAATCACGTAAGTGAGGAATCACTATTGATACCTTTTTTAGAAAGAATTATTATGTCACGTGTGAAAATTTGAGTACGCAAGGTTTCAAAAATTATTATTATTATTATTATTATTATTATTATTATTATTATTATTATTATTATTACTCTGAGTAATCCGTGCTATGCACGGCTATAATAATTTATGGAATTTATATTTTTATTTATTTTTATATAGCGAAGCCTGTCTACTTTTTTTAAAAAAAAAATGAAGCCCAATTATGTTCAACAATATAATATACTCAACTAAACTGGTCGGGTCAAATTTAACGGGCCAATAACATATTATTAAATTGACCCAAATGAAATCCAACCATGAAAGCAGACCGAATCATTAAGCGCGACCCAACATCTCAACCCGTTATGGCTTAAAAGAATTGATCAGACGGTCTGAATTAGTCAACCGATATCTAACGGTCAGAAATCAAAGATGTCATCTAAAAAAGTTAAAAATATCCAAATTATTAAGGTTATGTCATTACTTCTCCTCCTCCCACCACTTTCCTTCTCTATTCTCTCTCTTATATCACTATAGAAACTTGATAAAATATTCTTTCAAATTTTCATAAAAATGCTCTATTTTTTAAACAATCAATCACATCTATTGCGAGTCGATTTCTTATGTTAGATAGATCGATATTATATCTTGTCTTTATGTTTAAAAAGATGCCTCTATTATTTTATTTCCTTTGATTGTTATATTTTTTTGCGTGTTCTAAGATTTTATGTTTGTTTTTTGGTCGAAACCGATGAAAAACTGACTATGTTATTACTATTTCGACCATTTCAAAAGCTTTTGTTTTGAATATCAAGACTTATGTAATGTGTTGTTCAATTATTTTGATTCATATTGCTTTTTTTTTTTTGTAGATTTTAGAAATTTCGTAAGTTTAATGAACAGATCTGGAATAATTTTTCAATTTTCGGTCGAAATCCGAATTTTATTCAGTCGAAAAAAATGAATACCGGAAATGAAGTCTCATTTTCTATTTGAATGTCTGTCTATTTGTTTTAAAAAAATATTACAAATCTTAGTCGGTTATATAAATTTTGACTGTATTTTGAAATTTAATTTAAAATAAGGGTCTTAATCTCTAAAAATGTGTTCAAATCTTTTGTGATTGAACAAATCTCACATTTTAAGGGCAGCAATTAATGCTACCCGATTTTTTTGTAGGAAAAAAAAAGTTGTCAAAAAGGGCATGTAATTTATGCAGATAGGATTTTGACCAAAATTTGACTTACTATTTTTGAAAAATGTTAATTCTTATTATATATATATATAGATTTCATTCTCTTTTCTATTTTAATTTTTGGAAATATATTAGATTTATGGTTGTTTTACTGGCACAAATAAGGAAAAAATAAAACTAAGTTGCTTTCTTGGAGCATATAATTTTGTCAAATAGTATGTGTTGACATCCGAGTTGGAAAATAAGAGAGAACGAAGTTTAATCATATTTAAGAATTTAATAAATAATCGTACGGAAGATGGGGCCTCAAGTAGGACTATTGTCCAGCATCAGGGGATCGGAAATCGTAAGCAAGGTATCCCAACCTCGACACGCCAGAAGAGTTGGGGAGAAATAACGCTAAAGTGCAATTAGCATAACTTGAGGTCAGACTTCCGTTCAACATCCTGGTCGGCTCCATGAAATGAATGTTGGTCTAAAGACGAAGATACAATAAACTGTCGCGAATAATTCGCCCTCAAAGTTCTACAAGAGTTGTAGTTCACAAAGCACTCAGAGAAGAAGAAACATTATAATAATCTCACTTGCAGTCAAATGATAATCGATGGGACTCGCACGTCGCCACTGCAGACATACGACCCCCAGGTCCCTAGAGTAGCATGTTTGCGTAAAATGTCTGTCATTTAATTATTAAATTGATGTGACCCTAATGAACTGAGCATGTCTTACTATAAATAGTCCTATGAATCTATTTAAGAGAGGGGAATCAATAAATTCTCTTTGTAACAAGACAAAATTCTCTCATTTAATACCATCTTTAAGGCAAAATCCGACTTTAACGGCCCGAAAGCCCAACCTCACTAAAATCCATTTTCACGGAAATTCATCATTTCGACCCAATTTTACAGTAATAATCTCTTCTAATCTACACTAAATTTTACAATTTTAGTTGATCATATCCGTTGATCAACAATATACATGGTATACAATCACAATTTCTAATATTTTGAGCAAGCATAACTATTGGTTACTATTTAATACCATTTTTGTTGTGTTGTTATAGAGTCATTCATATTTTTTCACAAAAATTATGTATTGACACGTCTTAAAATAAATAAAAATAAGATATGTATGAAGACATAAATCCATGAATAGGTCGTAAGTAAGATATTACTCCCTCCCTTTCAAAGTCACATATTCATTTCACTGATTAATTAGCACATAAGACCAATTAATCAAATAGAAAAAGAGGTAGCAAATACATTGATTCCCCAATACTTCAAAACAAACCACATAACAATTTGTATAACTTTATTCCCACAAATAAAGTAGCATCTATATCATCCACTCTTTAATTAGCTTACACAAGAATTTTCAAAATATGCTATAACTCTAAGGAAGTATAGATCATATAAATATGAAATTTTGAAAAATGAAAACAACATAAAAATCCATAGTATACTATACAACATAACATGATAAATAAGTAACATCAAATAATATATTATATCAAACATCGGATTGACCCGCATAACTTTTAGCCACGGTTACTCGATCTCTTTTCTTGAACCTCCGATGGTGGTTTTTCGAGTCGAACTTCAGCCGCCCGGTTTGCTTAAACTGTTCCCTTAGGACCGGATCAATAACACATTCTGGTGGAGGCACCGGATATCTTATCGTGTCATAACAATACGAATAATAAGTATACTTCTCTCGAAACCTTTTCATGGACATTCTTTGTTTAGGGGTTATGGTAGCGAAATCGGCGCTGGCGAGCTTATCGTTAGTGTCGACACAGCTGGCGGCCGCCGGCACCTTCTCAAGCGGATTTTGCGCGCACCCGTGGAGGGTAAGGTCGGTAAATTCCGCCACAAAAGGGGCGTATTTGTAATTCGCCTTGTATTTGCCGCCGGAGGTAGCCCAATCGGAGGCATCCCAAATGGTGGCGTATAGGGCCATGGGCTTTGAGGGGAAATCGGCCCCCATTGCTTCATTTCTCACAATCTCTCGGATTGGAACATCATCTATGTAGAATCTGAAAATTTATGATAAAATATAAGTATTTCATCTTGAATTCACGTTTATGTGTTTCGTGTATGTCGAAAGAAAATGAATGCAAACCTAAAAGAATATATATTCTCAATTCTTAACACTTATTAACTAAAAGAATTAAACCGAGCTTCAGTCGAATTAGCAACTCGTTTCTTTTAACAGTTCAGACAAATTTAATAGTTAGAAAATTATGATTATCCATACTTTCAAACTGAAATATCATCATCTAAAAAACAATATAAATAAAAACATGACATATCATTGTATGAATTACATGTATTTTTTTGTTAAAAATGTATGATATATGATTCGCCTTAGGATTATTGTGATCTCATACAAGAATTTGTTATTTTATTGTTTTCTACTTTTTAAGATTTTGTAACCTCCAATCAAATCATAATATTGGTTTGATCATGTGATAACTTCATCATCACCTTCATGGGCTAAAAACTTGACAAGGACAACATTTCCATTATTGTTCACATAATTTCATACCTAAAATATTTATTAATAAATAAACCAAAAGGACTTTCCAATGTTCATCCATAACTTTATTCTCAACAAGTGCCCATGCATGTGACTCATCCTTATTATTTTTCATAATCACCCCATCCTCTTTTTTCTCCATACATGTGAATCTTAAAAGTAACTATGACTTGTAACCAAATCATAAAATTCCTACAATATAGGCTGATTTTCTTGCTGAATTAAAGCAAATTGTATGTGAATAATTTGGGAAAATGTATATAACTTTCTATGGGATTTGAACTCCGGCCCTTTTTCACATTGGGATCTTAACTACCTTTTTCTAATATTACTCCAAGGAAAATATTAGTTTAATTTGATTTGAATTAAATTTAAATAAAATAACAAAAAAGAATGAAAAAGAATAAAAAATTGACTTACATAATATTCTTGTTAGTCCACAATATGCTGTAACGATGAAACTCCTTAGAAGGGTCAAACCAAAGGTAATATCTCTCTTCTCTTCCTCTGCTTGTGCTGCCATTGCCATACATATTAGTCTGAAACCTCCAAGCTTTCCCTTTTATGTTGCCCAAGAACTCGAAATCGAGCTCATCGTGTGTCCTTGGGAACATATCTCCATTTGTTGTCTGTACAAATTAAATTGCATGACCACAAAATTAATTAAATTTGGGTCTAATGAATTAACTATACATATATATATGTTTATGAATATGAATTAATTAAATTAGTTTTATTTTTTATTTTTGGTTAAACTTACATAAAATGCAACCACAATTCCTGCTGTGTAATCTGATGGTAGCTTGATTTTGGCACTGAAAAACCCATGATTGTAGAGGTTTGAGGACCTAAACCCTGAGCCTGTCCACAATTAATTGAAGATTTTAATAAAAAAAGAAAAGAAAAGAAAATTATGAAGATGATAAAATAAAATTTAGAAAAACAGCAAATCTAAAAAATAAATTGAAACAAAAGACAAGTTTATACTTTCAAAATATCTATATTGTGTAGCCACAATCAACATAAAAATCTTATCCTAAGAAAAAAATTGATTCTATATATTTGTATCATCATAAAAAAGGTAAATAATTTAAAACCAATTTTTGCTAAAGAAAGAATCACAAAAAATTAAACAAAAAATCTATAAACACAAAAAACACACAAACCTGTGATTTGATTGAGATGAAGTTGAACCGATTGATCGTCTTCGGCCTTGACGATGTTCGGCTCTCCGAATAGATTGGTGAAGCCTTTGGAAAATGGAACAGTTGGTATGTTGAAAGATTCTGCAAAAGCTGCACATATGAAGACATGGAAAAGAAGGATAGAATTTTGGAGTTTCGACATTTTTTATTTTTTTTTTGGTTTATGTAACTGTGTATGTTTGTAAGTGAAAATATGTTTGATGAATGTTTGTGCGGTATTTATGTTTGTCCGGATTGAGGACGTTTTATATTGCCTCGTAATTTTTTTTATTTATGAGTACGTATTATTTTTTATTTTGTGTGTGTGTGTGAGAGAGAGAGAGATTGGTAATCAAATTGCTTAATCAGTGGACATGAAAAAAAGGCTAATTTTGAAAGGAAAAGTCTAGCCAGTTGGAAGTGTTTCAGAGTTATAAAATTACATTTTCGCTTTTCGTGAGTAATTTTGCTTTTTTCTCTTTCGGTATCTTTTTAGAAAAAATAGTTGTGTGAAATGAAGTTAATATCTACTCTCTCTTTTTTTTAACTTAACAGATGTCGTTTGGGAAGTTTCACACTAATTAAGAATATTTTTTTTATCAATAATAACTCTCATTAACGAGGATAGAGATAGATGTTTTGAGAAAATATAAAGAATAAATATGAAAAGACGTAGTGTATTTATTAGCTAGATAAGGGTAATAATGAAAAAAAGCGTCATTTATTTAGACAATTGTTGATAAAGTCAAAATAACATTTATAAAAAAAAATGAGGTAGTAATAAATAAAATGAACTTTTACGATTTCTCATCAGTACGTAATTTGCCTTTTTTTTTTCTTTTGAGAAAATAGTTGTGTGAAATGAAATTTAAATTTGATGCAATACATAGCAAATTCAACAATTTTCATATTAGACGGCTTAACTATATCGACTCATTATAACTTTTTCAATAAAAAATAATATTTATACTATTAAATATGATACTTTTATTTGTGTTAAACAAAATTTAAATGTGATAAATAAATAATGAAATCAAAACTTTCCATATACTAAAAGCAATGACATTTGTATCACAAACTCTTTTTATGACACATAAACATTAAACGGGTCGTTTCATTATACAATTTCAACAAAAATGTATTTTCATATTATAAAACGTTACATATTTTTTTTTATACATATCTATTGAAAAAATATGATTGTCTAATTATTATAGTATACAGAACAGCAGTTTATTGGATTTGTATTTATCGGCAACAATATGCTTAATTATTATTAAGAAATGAATTATTATTTAGCTATGAAATAAATAAAAAATTTATAGGTATTAACATCAATTAATTAATTAAATCTTCATCAAATGCGCGTTTATGACTGGCTATATTTTATAGAGATTAATTAGCATATACGTGTTGAAAATAAGAACAGTAGACACAACAAAAAGGTCGTTTCATGTGGACCTTTGTATTTGTGTGACAAGACAAAGTAAGAACAATAGCGCCATTTGGTCGCACGATATTGGACTTGTGTGGTATTAGTTCAAGTATGTCTTCGCAAAAGAAACGACAGTCTTAAAAGGCATATCTTAAGTAGTATTTTCATGTTTAACTACAGTGTTTAGTTTAACTTTGTTGCAATAATATTTAGATTATATACGTATGGTTTTTACATTTTTTTTAATAGAAACCATGGTTTTTACATTTAAATGTATAAAGTATATTGGTGTGCACAATTTACGATACTTCTTTTGTTAGGTTGAAAGTTGCAAGTATTCTTACGAATATGCATACATATATTAAAACATATCGTANAAACATAGTAACATAGAAGCATAACTTCTATTGCTATATATATTTATTTTATTTGAAGAATATAATAAGTCAATCCGTCTAATTAAATTGTATCACTGCACTAACTGTTGTATTGTGCTAATTTAGCAAAAATGTTAGATTCAATTATATTGAGAAATACACTATAACCTATCCATTCGACACAATTATAAAATGGAAGATAAAATGACTTAGGTCACTTATCAATTTGGTTAATTACCGTTATGACGTTTTTAAATATCTCAAATAATGAGGATTTATTAGATAAACAATCATTATTACTATTATATTGTGGTAGTTACATGATGCATAAGAGAAACCATCTGTCCCATGTGGCTACACCATCGCCACAATGCAACTTGTCCGCATTTTTATTTTTACTTTTAATTTATTTTATAAACAAGAGTCCTAATTCTATTGGTCATTTGGTTGTTGACGTGGAAGAGTATCATAATCGTCGGGTTTTTGAACATATATTTTACTATCAAACAGTTGACAATACGGTATTTGCCTATTTGCCATACCGATTATGTTTTGTTTATACCCTGTACAGGAAAGCATGCAAAATATTCCTCAAAACGAAAGGTAAGTATATAATAATAATAATAATAATAATAATAATAATAATAATAATAATAATAATAATAATAATGTGGTTCAAACTTCAAAGAGTCAAAAGTCGGAAGAATGCTGATTTTTTTCTTTCAAAGATAAAATTATGATTGCAACTTAAGTAAAGATTAAGTTTTCGAAATTTAGGCATCATTAGTTTAAGCATGGGAATGATTTTGGAAATGAGAAAGCCACCCTGCCATTAAATGTCAAAATTGTGGAATTTGGAAAGGTAACCTAGTTTTATGCAATGGCTATGAATTGAATTACCCAATCTACGGAAATGCTCCCCTACCCATGGTGGGCACATGTTAATATGTCCATCATTTATGCGGCACGCACACATTGCTGATGTATTTTTTTTACTCCCTCCATTTTGAAATATAAGGCATTTAAGGTTATTGCACAAATATTAAGGAGACATTAATTAATGAATAAATTGACTAAATTAACCTTATTTACTCTAATCACAACCACTCCACACTTCCTTAATTTCAACACAATGAGGGTATATTTGGAAAAAAATGCAAAAATTTGTCTTGATTTTTGAGCGCGCCTTATATTTCAAAAAAAATGAGAAATTTTTATACGCCTTATATTTCAAAATGGAGGGAGTAATATATTAACATAATCAATGTATGCATGCCACATAAGCGGTGGACATATTAACATGTGCCCACCGTGGGTATGGGAGTATTTACCACCCAATGTATACTTGACAAACATTCGTTACCTTTGTTATTATAATATTGTTGATTACATACATTACTTTTGTTATTATAACTACTATTCGACCCTATATATGAATAGATGTTTAAATCATTATAAGTTATATGTATGTACATTGATATATAAAAGGTCTTCAATTTGGTTTGAGCTGACTCCTCGCTGGTTGATGACCTTCAATACCTGCACAAACTCAATACCGGAGTAGTTTTCGGTATAAAGCCTCTGATGCCTAAGTCAGAACGTGAAGGAGATGATAAACAATATTGTAAGTAAGTAGAGTGTCGTAATGTTCTAGTGGGCATACATCACTCCCTTATATAGGAATGTGTTATCTTGCTACCCAAGATTGCCCGAATAAGCTGCTCGAACTGCCAGTTCGTACCGCCCAATTCTATTAGGTTACGTGGTCATATCCACGTGTGATCCTTATCCTAATAATATTCATTCTTATTCATTAGTCCGCCTTATTAGACGGTCTAATTGTGCGAGTAAACCATCTCGAGGTAGAGTGCTATGTGGTTGAGCTCGCATGTCATGTCCATCTGGTCGATTCATCGACCAGCCACGCTTCCAGGTCAAGCTTCACCCATGCCCTCCTATCCTATGGTCCTAGCTCGACCTATCAATGTCCTTTCGAACCTGCAACGTCCTCTTCAACTTGAGGACTCATTGTTCGGTAGCCACGCTCGACCTCTGTTCGGTCTGTCTGTGCTTCTGCTCAACCAACCGGTTCGTCCAGCTTGGCTGGCTGGTTTATCGGGTTTATTCAACCCAAGGTGGTATCTCATATCATATATAATATTAAAATTGTGAGTTAGATAACAGTATCATAAAATGAAATGGATAATGTAGTTTTTTAAAAGGGAAAATTACATTTTGCCTACCTAACTATCCGGAAATTTACACTTTACCTACAAACTTTTTTTTTTACACTTTGCCTACCTAACTTTGATTTTTTGTACACTTTGTCATTTTTGGTCACCGCCGGCCACACGTGTCAATAAGGCACAAGAGCCACGTATTGGTTTATGAGGCCGGCGGTGACCGGAAATGGCAAAGTGTAGCAATAAATCAAAGTTAGGTAGGCAAAGTGTAAAAAAAAAGTTTTGTAGGCAATGTGTAAATTTCCGGATAGTTAGGTAGGCAAAATATAATTTTTCCTTTTTAAAATTTGCATTAAACTTCACCACTATATTGCATAAAATGAAATGGATAATGTAGTTTTTAAAAATTTGAGAAATCATGACCTATTAATTATCTTAAAAGTATTATCAT
>BKCP01007181.1:2149444-2165934 GCA_008636005.1 Striga asiatica | reverse complement strand
AAAAGAGGATATCTCAAGGACATTTATTTTCTCGAGCTTAGAAAAATGCAGGCACAGGGTACACATCCATTTGGAAATACATGGCATGTGTAGGCAGATAAGTAAGTTTGCACCTTCCAAATGATGGAGCCACGGCTACTGAGGACATTAACAGTCCCATCCACCAAGCAACAAATGACTGCAGACCATAAAATAGAAATAGTCATGAATTAGACATCTCAAACAACAGCAGATGCAAAGGCATGTGAAACGCAAGTTCACCACTGTATGACCACAGGTTTACTATAATTAATCTATGCCTAAACATTGAGTTTAAGTGAAATGATACATACTGTTTCCATCAGAATAATTGATTGAAAGTGACCCAAAAGCAGGTGCTCCCATGTCTTGCTTCCACAATGTCTTAAAGGGCAGAGTCTACAGTAACATGTAAATCATGTATCAAGGATAATTATAACCATAAAGGTAGTTGCAATTGCCTGAGGTCAAGCCCTTGTGAGTTTGTGAGAAAGATACCACATAAACATAATCCAAGCCCATGATCCAATGAAAACAAATATGGCAGCACACGTGCAATTTTAGAGGCAGAAACATTTACGTGTCATATTACTATGAAACCAAATATTTCCATGAAGCATAGATAGAATCCCTCTTATATGCAACTGTTTTTATTATCCAAAGGGAGGCACAGCACAAGTAAGAAACACTATTCATTTATTTTCTGCTGTTAAATATTTCTGCAGTAGCAGGCAACACTTCACCAAATTCGAATGAAAACCAAAAGAAAGGCAGCATGAGTAGAGGATAAAGTATGTGAGAATCACGTGTGGAAAATACAATTTTTCAAGACCAGCATATTCATGATACTGTTAATTAGCTTTCAAGTAAAAACGAAAGCCATATGTGTGAGGTAGCCATAGAGACTGAAATTCTTTTAAGAAGCACAAGAAACAAGAGGATATGACTTTTCTCTCCAACTCACAGAACTATCTCTTTACCAAACTTGAGTTTGCAAATGGAACTGATCAATTTACTCTATTTTGATGTAGTGCATGACTTATAATTCTGCCTTAATTAGTTAACACAAGCTAATGCAATGTCTAAAGCAAGAAACTAAGTTAAAAGGTCTTATGATAGTTTCAAAGAACTAAATGATCAGAGTAGATGACCATATCCACNAATTAACCCATCTCAGACCATTGGTAAAAGATCAGTTTCTGTGTAAAAATTTTCAAACTTCTATAGTTCAGAAATTCCAAAAATGCAAGCCCTCAATATCCCAGTTCCAGAAAAATGGTATATTGGGTGTCAGTTTTTCCTTCATGAGGAAATTTATAACACCTCAAAAATGTAGCTAGAAAAAAAAAAGAAGAAGAAGAAGAAGAAGAGTAAATTAGTAGACAGAACAGTTATGAGATTAAAAATTGGTAGGGAAGAGCTTCAAGATAATAGGGCAGAATCTAGTAGTCTACAAGACACGTGAATATCTGATTCTAAAGTGAATACTGTTACAGTTGTTCATCATACAAATTACACTGAAAATGGATTCTCTATCAGTCTTTAATCATAAGGAACAAATTATCTATGTTGCTGTCAAAAGAACTTCCAGAACACTATTTACTGCATCAGGTTGTCAAAAAAATATTTCCTTTTCTTTTTACTTTTTCACAATGGTCTGTGTAAACCATTTTTCGGAAGATGCATTGGCACTCATCACTAGAGAAGCGGGCATAAAAAGAATTAATAATAATGAAACACAAAGAACTTGAAATTCAGTCTCTGGCACATGGAACAAAGGATATAATTTCCATGGGAACAAATCTTGTTAATGTGCAAAATAAAAGGTATGAATCATTTTAATGAGAAACATTACCAAACCAAGTGTCTGCATTTGTCAACGACTGGCTGTGATTTTACCTTCAAATCTCCAAAAACAGGCAAAAAAATAACATATTAGGTGTCAAAAACATGATTTGACAAGTCTGTGTGATACTATTTTTGACTGCACTGTGAAATGAAGAATATGGACAGTTCAAATCTCCACATACACAAGCAAATTATTGAAAATAAAATTAAAAATTGCATTTCTTTTAATCTATCTTCACCTCACGTTAACATTCAGAAAAGACAACAGAGAGTGACAAAAAAGAACAGGAAAGTGAATGAACACAAATATAAAGTAAGTGGATTAACTATAGGTTTCCATACTTACAACCACATAGATTATGAAAATTGCAACATGACAAAGAGGAATTGAAACAACTGCTCTGATTAATGGATGCTAGGTTTCACGTTTTGCAGGATAAGCATGACAGCTAGTATAAAGAGAATATAATTAATTCTGCTAATATGCAGGAGCAGAGCTTTTTATTAGCATACCTCACCATCAGTTCGAAACCTCCAGCAGATATTTCCATTTGAAAACTGAAGGAAATAAATATTTCCCTCGTAACATCCAACTACAACCTAAAGAACTCTCATGTGAACAAGGGAAAGTTTTTTAAAGAAAGGTATCATGTTGTAAAAAAAAAAAAATTATAGTGAGTGCAAACCTGAGAAAGATCATCAAGAATTGTGGCTGAGCATTCTACCCGTCCCTCTAGTTTACTCTCCCACTGAACAATTCCACTACAAATACAGAAAGCCATAGTGATTTCAAATCTAGTGAATTTTCATGCAAAAAAACCTCTCTCGTGAACGTAAAATTAATTACAAAAAGAAATCAGTGTATTCAAATTATTCAGATGTTAGCATATTATTTTGAGAGCAGTCTATCATACAGAACAGTTAATTTCAATACTTCCTTGGCCTGGCTGATTTCTTGAAAACAAATATAATCAATGTCCTGAGACCTGTTATTTGTTAAGGCTTTCATAGGAAAGTAGAAACAACTACAAAAGATACAAGTATTTGGGTCACCATCTGTCATTAGGGCCTCTGTATGTATCTAACATACAAAAGAGTAGGACTGAGATTTAGCCATGGTAAACATAGGCAACAAAGCAATAAGAGCAAGTCTTAAAAGGCTAAAACTAAAGAAAACAAAACCAGAAGCTACTGCTTCACTAATAAATTTGTGACAGAAATAAATACAATATAATCTTCCAATGCATTACAAAAGGATTAGTATCAAGTGAGAGATATGGATGCTAAAGCTAACATACATTGTAATTCTTCTAGTAATACTAGGATGATCATAATTTCCATCGCAAATAGTATTTACCTTCTGCCATTTATGCAGAAAAACTTGTGAGAGTGAGATCCAATGAATAGATAGATATCACTGCCTTTACAAACCACAAGAGGTGACGCATCAACACAAGAGCCCAAGTCGACCTTCCACAGTTCTTGCATAAATCCTTTTCCATCTCTTGGTATATTTGACCAGACTGTGTCGCCTGAATAACTTTCCTCACATTGTCCTACGTGTGTGCTTGTGTTGCATCGACTAAAAGAACATTCTGTATGCACCACATTAGGATTCCATAAAATACCACCACAAGTTGGCTCTGAATGGCCTGAACAAGTATTTGGCTCAATCTTTAATTTTTTAGGCATGTGAAAGTCCTTATTACTGTTGGCGTCAAATAATATTCCTTTTGGCTTACTTCCATGGAGATCGGGCATATTTGATTCTCTTGATGGAGCCA
Source organism: Striga asiatica (assembly GCA_008636005.1). NCBI lineage: Eukaryota > Viridiplantae > Streptophyta > Magnoliopsida > Lamiales > Orobanchaceae > Striga > Striga asiatica. The sequence goes on along the minus strand of BKCP01007181.1, from coordinate 2,162,284 downwards.
TTTCTGATTTTCTAAGATTCACTCCTAAAAAGGCATCAGTTCCTAATGAAGATCCAGATGACAAAAGGGCCATTTGGAGCTTTGATGGAGTCGGAAAAGTGTACAGCAACTTCATATGGATACCCAACTTGAAGGAGGCGTAGGCGGCAGACAAAGAACTGCCACCCATCTCAAAGAAATTGTCATCAACAGAAACGTTCTCAACCATCAGTGCGTCGGAGAATACCTGAACAATTAAATCAAGAAGATTTTTTGAGAAAGCTGCATTTGATGTGCAACAGAAGTGGAGCAAACTCAAGATTCAAGTATTTTTTATTGACAAATGGAACAGACCAATGCAGAATCATGACATAGTCATTAACAATACTGTTTTATTTCAATATCATTTTATTATGCATCCGATGAAGGGAGAAATAGCGAACTACTAGTCTACTGTATAGTATTCCCCAATCATAAATTGAAGATAACCCTGGACAAAAATTAGACATCACTGTTTCTTTTTCTACACTCCTCATATCCGATAAAGCCAAATACATACTAATGATATCAAGGCCAGTTTTATCACCATTTTCTAAACAAAGGATATCACTCTAAGCTTAATTTGACAAAAAGAAAATGTATGAAACGGGGACTAGATCGTCCAGATTGTGTAATTTCCTACTTAGGAAGACAGTAGCACCGGTCGCAGCAACGAAGCTAGAAATTGGATACCAGACTACTGTTTAACTGTAAAATTGATTACAATTATTATCTTCTACAAATTTCTTTCTTTTTTCTTTTGTTAGAAATATCTTTCAGCTTATGCGTGTTCCAGTTTGAGCATGTGTAATATATCCTTAGTCTGCATTGGACACCTTTTTGATAACTTCAATGAGGTGATCCTGATGAATGTCCTTAAATGCCCCCTCTTCATCCGAAGATCCTGAAGCGGTTAACGACAAATAATCAACCTTCCCTGAAGGTGTCAGAGGTAGTGACCTAGTGAAAAAAATGCGACTTGGTATCATCACATGCGGAAGCTTTCTTAGGACCCAATTCCTGAGTGAGGATTTCAGAAGCTCTTCATCTCTGAAAGTTTCCTCCCTCACCACATGGGCTTCAATAAATAATATTTCATCACCAACCTCACGGGACAAAACTGCAGCATCAACCACATTCGGATGCTCACGAAATGCACCCTCAATCTCCTCAAGAGCAACGCGCTGCCCATTAACTTTCACCGTACGGTCCTTTCTTCCAAGAAAAACCAAATCGCCACTCGGGAGCTTTCTTGCAAAATCACCTGTTCTAAAGTAATGTTGAAATCTGCACCCGCTATTGGGACTAAAGTTGTCATGTTCTGGAGACACATCCCCATCTGCTAACGATATCAGACGAGGATAGTCAAAGTAACCTGCAGCAACACACACGCCACCAACATAAATCTCCCCTTGATATGCTATTTCTTCTCCAACCAGCACCACATCACAGTTTGAGACAGGCAAGCCAATCGGGACGCTGCTTAATACCTCCTTTTCAAGAATTTGTGGCAATCTAGTGCAATCAAAGTATGTGCAGTCACCCGTCACCTAACATTAACATGTTTCACATGAATATTCAACATTATAATAAATAGTACAGCACATACCAAAAAAAAAAATATCAAAATTCTATTCAAGATATTGGACTCGTGAAGTTTGAGTTATCCATTTTTCCCTAATAAAGAACACTATTCTCAGATTTCTTAGCTGGAGATATCAGTCCCAATAATAAAGGAAAAGCTTGAATGACTATTAACTACTAAAAACAAAGTATTAATATCTAACCTCTGTGCTGCCATACAAATTCAATATTGAAGTCCGAGGAAGTAACTCTAAAAGCATCTTGCATAAGGGAAGGTGCAAGACTTCCCCACTTAGGATTAATAATTTCAAAGAACCTTGAATTATTAAGGAACGTGGACTCTGCAAAGATGGAAGAATTGCCCTCATCAAAGATGGAACAGCTACAAGCCTGTTAATAAAGTATCCCTGGAAAAAAGAAATCAGAGAAGACTAAATGACGGACAAAGTCCCCACTGACTGAAAGATATGCACAGCATAACTGTTAAGGTAATAATGCAATGATTCATAACTTCTTAAATTCTACGTTTCTCACCAAAACACAGCGCGTCAAAAACTCGGAATGGAGTTTTACAATTGGGATGGAGGAAGCACAAGTGAGAGCAGAGAGCTAAAAAAAATTATCTGGAATCAATGATGTGACAACATTTAGCTATGCGACCATGAAAAAGAAAAGTGCATTAACACTAGAAACACAATTTAAACTTCTTATAAACTTCCCAATGCAGACTCCAGAACCACATTAACATAAAGGATATTTACAAAATCTAAGCCACAGCATCCTTTTTGAATTAGAAACAAAATTAGTATCCAACGCTCTTGAAATATCATTATGTCGATGTTGGCAGTAGAAAGTACCATATATAAACATTAAACACACTTCTCAGTTCTTAAGAATATTTACTGTGAACATTACAAAAGGCTGCAATCAACTGGCACAACAAGAGAGAGACATACAAATATTATTCCAAGCCAATAACTTGCTAATTATATTTTATCAGGTAGAATCAATGTATGAGCAGAAAAAAAAAAATGGTAAGAATGATTTAGTTGTCCATCAGACTCTAATAATAAATAAATGAGAACAATTGAATTGATTCTCATCATGAGAAAGAACAATATTGTTTGATTCATTCCACAACTTCTTTTTTCTCATGTACCTGTAAAAAATCTACGACACTATACAGATTTTCTTTTAGCTGATTGAAAGGAGGTATCACCAACGTACAAGTCGAGAGTAGAGCTCCAAGAAACTCTTGCATATGATCGATGAAGCCTACAGCTGTTTTGAAAAGCACTACATCCCCTTCATGTAGAGGATACATTTCTTGCATCCATGAAAAACGATTAAGAAGACCTACAATAGAAACATGCTGGCCTAAGGACACTGTCACGATTGAGAAATCAGAAACGTGAATTTTGAAAGGGTAGATAGATAAAGAGAAGTCATATGGAGGCATGGAAATAATATGAAATATCAAGCTTGATGGTAATGAAACTGACACGATATGTCACCTGTTTCAGTGCCACATACACCTTTAGGCTTTCCGCTAGATCCTGAAGTGTACATCAAGTAACAAAACGATCTCAAGCCTTCACTTTCACAAGGCCACCCTAATAGTAATGACTGAGATTGTTCCTTGATAGTTTCATTCATAGAAAAATGTAAAACAGGGCAACTTCCATCATCAATAAGCCATTTCAGATTATCAATCTTGTGACAACAGTTACCCTCAGATGACAGTCCAAACCCGACGATTAGATCAGCTTTAGAAGATGATATAACTGATAGTATCCTTGATTTTGGCCATGAGGGATCCAAAGGCATGAATGCTTCCCCACATCTTAAAACAGAAAGGACGGCCACAATGTAATCGACTGATGGCTCCATATATATCCCTACCACCTTTGGGATGCGAGATTTTCTGAACTTGGAGGAATGCTGTACACTTTGACTTGAATATTGCAACGATTTAGCGACGTGTTCTGAGTTATCCCTAAACACGTTAACTGCAAAAGTAAAAGATCTAGCTAACTGAAAGGGAGTAACAACAAACTTTAAACATCATATGTACTGCATATTTTCACCATTCATGAAAAAAAAAAAAAAATACGCACACCGCCAAAGAACTCAAAATACGTCAGCCTGACCCTCTCAGGTTTCAAGACAACAACCACTTTGCCTGGTCAAGTTCTGCCAGTTATGCTGCTTAACAAGAGAGCAAAAACTACTTTCACACTTTCAATTTAGAATTTAATTATAGATATGTATATATTATCCAATTAGCCACTGAACAAGGTTGAAGAGAAAAGAGCCAAGTGTCAATTAAAGGTCTCATTCCACCTTTTATTTTCTGGAACCAGAATCATTTAGCAGCAGGTCACTTCTTATGATTTTTCTATACTGTTCCCAAAGAGTAACTCTCTCTTCTTCAGTTCTTCCTCACCAATTTAATTTCAGTTAAATAGTAAATTCTCTTACATTCTTCGAAAAAACTTGTAACAATGTATAAACCACCATAAGCTCCTATCCGTAAACAGAACACCCACCAGGTAACTACATCAATTTAATATGCATATGTATAAAAAACAAATCCAAGCTGCACTATCAGTTGTTTCCCAACTATCATGTTTTCACAATTCCGACGCCAAATTCTTCTTCACATAGCACCGTATAGACTGCAAAAACAAACATGAAACATATTTCAAAGTACAAGTAACAACACGAACAGAGAATTCCTACCTGGCTCGGTTTTCAATAGACGTGAATCATCCCCGGCGTGAAGAATGAGCCATAGTCGAGAACTGAGCTTCTCGACGGCGGAATGAATAGCAGAGAAAGTGAAGCACTCGTCACCTTCGTAGACCGGTGGCCGGGACGAAGACGCCGTCAATTTGCTACAGCCATCACGTGGCTGTCGATCGCCGTCCAACAAATCCCCGGTGCTCCGAGCAAATCCGGAGGCGTGTATGACGGAGATTTTATCGGGGTGTTTCAAGGCGGCTTTGTAAAACTCGTGCGATATGCAACAAGCTGCCAGCTTGCACTCAGCCGCGTCGCCGGCCATGAGCTCAGAGAGGGCTTAGTCCAGCTTGACGAAAGCTTCCGTGGTGGAGCAAAATATAACCCGATTTCAAAATGAGGCATGATTGGATTTTGGATGACCCGCGCAGTTTTATATTTTATATTTGAGTTTTTTTATTCAAAAAATGTTTAATTAATAAATAAAAATAAATTTCCTCGATTGTCTCATTTCATTTTCTAGATAATCTATATATATCTATAATTACTGGTTGATGCATTTAATAAAATATTTAATAAAATTTACTTTCATTTCTCTTCTGAATGAGTTACAATTTTTTAATTAATTACTCACTAATCTACTAAAATCGTTACACCTTAATACATATATTTTTATTATTTATTTTTTGGATCATTTACTAAATTAATTCTAAATTTGGTAGCAAAATATTCAAATGTGTAACGGCTAATGCTGGAACTTAAAGTTGATTGACACATTCAGAGCTGTAACCGCTATATTTGATTGCATTGTTGGAAAAAAAATATGATTGGCACATTTTTTTTTTATAAAAATCAGAAACACCAATAATTTTTTTATTTATGTTAATTTTCTTAATATATGCCACAAATATATAAATTATTTTATTCATATTACTAATGTAAACGTTGCATGGTTAAAATAAAATTTAAAATCTCAATTAATTTTGAATAATAAAAATAACTTAAGAAAAAGTAATAATTTTTATATGATAGAAGTACATGTCTAATTAACAATTACAAACAAAAAAGTGTTTTATATCTGTACAAATACACAGGATCGAATACTAGTTTAGTTAAACAAAAGATGGTGATGGGTAAAATGTAAGACATAAGTGAAATAGGTATTCGCTTATTTGATCAAACTTGAGAGGAGAAAAGGTGAAGTATGATTATTCTTAATTATATGAAAAATAAAAGGAAGAAAATAAGTAACGAAATATTAATCCTCCATCCAAAATTGCTTACATTTTTACATTGTATTTTAAATAATTAAATATAATATTAAATTTATATGTCAACGAATTAGGCCATACGCTCGCTCATTTTTTTATTTTTATTTTGTAAGTTTTACTCGCCTTATTAGAAAAATCGTGCTTCATTAAATTTAGAAATGGTTAGACATACATAAACTCATAAATTGTCCAACTGGCTTGGACAAATTCATAATCAGTGACCTAATCTATATACATATTAATGCAAAGCAGCTTACTCAAGAGCTGTTTTCCCGCCTAAGATATGTATTAATTGCTATAATTAAGTTGTCTTTAACAATATTTTTCTAATGTCAAAATGACTGGTCATTTGCTTGCATTTAAGTATAATAAATAAACTATATTACTTATGATGAAACTTTTGGATTCAATGCATTGGGAATAATAATTACAATACTCCCTTAAAATTTATCACCAAATTAAAATTAGTTATACAAATTAATAAAGTGATTTAGTGGCACCAAGACCAAGTTGTTTACTTCTAATTCAAATTATCATATTTATTTTTTTGACCTTTCAGTTTTTTATTTGAACTCGAACCAATATAAATATATAGAACATTACCTGTTGGATAAACAATATATAAAAATTAATATAGATCATGAAGATACTGATGAGTAAATTGAACAAATATGTATACATATTTTATAACTCATTAGTTATTTATTAGTGCCACTATAATAATTGAACTTTAAATTTATCTTTATAAGAAATCATGATTGTGATTCACATTTCTTCATAAATAACATTCAATATTTTTGGAAATATTGAGTTTGATTTTCAAAATTTTTACAATTTGTTTAAGTGAAAATATGTATTATTAAAATAATAAAATATTATTACAAAAAATATAAAAAATGTATATTTTAGGTTTAATCCATTATATATTTTCCAATGCCACAATTGATTACGTATTATATGTATTAGCATATGGAACTCAATATAAATAACTTAATTTTCGAATAGAATCTATATAATATAATAAGAATTACTATTTATTAAATATAGTAGCAAACAAATAGGTCAAAACAGTGTTTTAAATACCGTACCGGTGGCTATACCGGTCTAGCCATCGATACGCGGTATTACCGGTCGGACCGGTAATATCGGTGGTATTACAGACTAACTAATATAATGATATATATATTTATATATAAAAATGTATAATACCAAATGCAAAAAAATAAAAAAATAAATGACCATAATCATTAATTTAACTTACCAATGAGATAAAAATAAAATATTCTAACTACCAATTTAAATTTTATATCTTTAAATTAATAATTTTTTTTCTATTTATTTATTTTTTGATGACCGGTATTTTGGACCGGTATTTTTCGGTATTTACGGTATGACTCCGATACAAACCGGTATAACCGTAAATCCGGTATTCTGTGTACAATTATACCGTACCAATAGCCGGTATGCGGTATTACCGGTAAGGTACGGTATTGAAAACAATGGGTCAAAATTTAATGTAGCCTATAAATAGTAAGTTTTATTATTTTTCTTATTTTGTTCTTTAAAAATCATACAACATTAAATGTTACCTTAAATTTTGGGCTTTAGTTAATTTTATTATTTAAAATTCCGGGGAAGATTTATTATGTGTGCATGTTTTTATTTTTAATTTTTTCTTAGAAACAACGAATAACATTAAAATATCGGTCTTTATATTTATGAAATCTCAATTGAAAATATAACAAAAGTTTTAGAATCTCGGTCTTTATATTTGTTCCTTTAAAAAAATATTGAATGCTAAAAATATTCTTTAAATTGCTTAATCAATAAATTAATCTTATTTTTTTGAAAATTACTATATTTATTTTCTATTAATATGCATAAAATAAAAATAATTAATTCATCTTTAGATATATAATTTATAATCTTAATATCATTTGGTAGACATTTATTATATGAATCATAAAATATTTTTATTTCATAAAATTAAATATATTTAAAGGAAATAAGGAAATTTCTTTGGATCAATCGGGTGATTGAATTAGGGTTGATTGAATTAATTTTAGGTGATATTTAAAATAGTCAAAAAACTTGACACAACTTGGTTGGTCTCAGGTGTCTAAGTTATGTATCAGTTTGACCAGACCAAATCGATTATTGAACCTAAATATAAATTTTAATATTAAAAATACTTTATTACGTGAATGTGATGTAGTCCAAACTTCAAATAATCGTATTAACAATATTTTTATGACAACATGTTTAATGATTTATGAATATTTATATATCATTTTATTAATTTATGTGAATTAAATAATATATTATTATGATGTTTGTTAACGTACAGTAAATATAAGTTTTTCAGAACCGGACCGTCATCGAATCGATTAAGTTATTTTATTAAATCATTTGTCGTTTGTTCAGATTTTAATCTATAAACATTTTAATAAATATATAAATAGTAGTTTTGTAATAACTTTAAATAAAATGTGTTACTTAAATATCTAAACAATTTATAAATTAAAATGTTTAAACTAATTGATAGATAATTTATAAATCTCTATTTTATTTAAATGTGTAATTTTATTTAAATATAGCAAAATTTATTTAGAAATCGTATCAATCCTACCAATTCAACCGACTGGTGTTGACGAATTGAATAGCAAATATTTTATTCAAGCGAACTGACTGGTTATAAACCCGTTCTCGATATATTCAGTCGGATTGTGTCGAACCCGGTTCAATTTAAAAACAATAGATAAATTATGATTAATTTTATTTATATATTTTATTTATAATACAATCGTAATATTGTTTTCCCGTGCATCGCACGAGCCACGCACTAGTTAATTGAAATTGACTCGTTTAGACTGATGAATCAATCATGCGCTATATATTGTTAGAGTCGTCCCTCTCTCCTCGACCATTGATAGGGAGGATTCGTACATTCATACTTAACTAGTTAAGGCCTTTCACGCTTTGGAATTCGAATTCAACAACACTTTACTAGTTGCCTTGGATTTCGAATTCGACAGCATAAAATCACCCACAATGCTTTGGGTCTCTTAACAAAAAATTACATGCCACATGTGAAATAGACCTGGTCTATAAAAAAAATAATTTCCAATGCAATTAAAAGTGGACATGGTCTAGCTTATGTGGCAATGAAAAAAAGAGACCAAGTCCACACTTGGGTCTATTTTGGACCCAAGTACAAACTCAAACACTCATCATTTGTTCTTAATTTAATTTTTCTTTTAATGAATAAAACATATTAGAGCATTTTATTGGTTGACATGTATGCTAGACCTAGTATTTTTATTTTTGCATTGCAAAGTTTTTGAGTTTTTTGAATTTGTCCATATCATTTAAGACCCAAGTCCAATTATATGTCACATATACAAAAAGAGACCCAAAGCATTGTTGATACTCCAAGGCACCCGTAAGGGGATTGCTAACAAACGCATTGAATGATTCATAATATGCTTCCATAGTCGGATTGTATGCATTCGACTTGAAAGGCTTCACTGAACATTTCTACCTAACACTATGCATTATGTCTAATGGTGTGGATGAGCTGAGTCGAGTTCTAGTGCTTAATGAGCCGAAATCGATTCAGTTCAAGCTCGAGTTCCACTCGTTTATCTATATATATATATATATATATATATATATATATATATAATAAGAATTACCATTTTTAAAAAATGGCAAGTCAAATTCTGGTCAAACATTAATTACATGCTATTTATAGATTTTTTTTTTTCTTCAAAAACAACCAGCATTAAATAGTGGCCTAAAAATGTGGCGTTTGTTAAGAGTGGCCACTGTCCACATAAAAAAACTAATTAACCATATAATATTATATTAACACTCCAATGCTAATTATGACGTGGCATAGTGTAGATAAATAAATTTTATTATCACTCCAATGCACAATATTGATGAAGAAAGTTGAATTGAAAATATATAGATTTTTTTTTTTGGTAGTTACTTTGAGATTTGAAATTGCACTTCTATTAAATTATATATATGTTACTTGTTGCTACATCACATCCAGTTCATATGATTTAGGGTTTGTTTGGAACCACTTATTGAGAAGTCCATTTCAAGATGGACATTTTGAAAAGTGACTTCTCAAGAAGTGTCCAACATAAACTTTCTTGAAATGAACTTTTGTAGGAGTTACTTTTTTAAAAGTCCATTTTATTATTTCACCAAACATCTTTTTATATAGGAAATGGACTTTTATAGTTAAAAGTACATTACAAAAGTGCTTCCAAATATTCACTTAATAATAATAGCATTGAAGATTTTTTTTTTTTTAAGCAAAGTTCATTTTGCTTGTGTGATATTGGACTTTTAAAAAATACATTAAAGATTTGGAATGAAAGGTGCAACAAGAGTTGAAGATTATTTCGATCATATGAATTTTATGTTTACGTTATTAAAAAAAAAATATATATATATATATATAATTTATATTTACTTGAAATAGAAACTAAAATCTCGCTTAAAAAATATAAAATTATTAAACCTTGGTAATATTTTTAAAAAGATTTAAAAAATACCACCTCTAGAAATTAATTAATCAATTTATGGTATAAAATAGACAAAATTAATAAATTCGATTTTGGTATAAAGTGGATGATTTTATTTGACGTATATGATGACCATTTTTATTTTTTGTAGCAAATGTATTGTTATTAATAAATGTATGAATTTATGATATAAAGTCGAATTTATTTTGGTATGAATAATGGTATGATTTTTTTTTATTTTTTCTTGATAGGATAGAAGTGTAATTAGAAATTTTAAAAACAAAATAAGTGGTATGAATTTTACTTGGTATGGGTATGAAAGTAGAATTTTAGATTGATTTGTTATAAAATCAAGGTGATATGATTCTCAAATTTAGCATATTCCCTTAATAACTTGTGATACAATATTGATGATAATTCGACAAATTGGTATGTATTACTTTTGAAAATCAAAAAGATCATTGAACAAGTATTTGTTAATAAAATTTAAAATTTGTAATTTAATTCTAGAGAATTATTTTATAAATTTGAAAGATAAGGTATAGACAACAAATCTAGAAAATTGCTAGATAAATATATATATATATGTGTGTGTGTGTGTGTGTGTGTGTGTGTGTGTGTGTGTGTGTGAAATCTATGAGAATTTTTTTTGTGTAGTCCAAATTTATATTCTAAATTTAAAAGTCAAATGAGTAATTATTTATAACTTACAAGTCAATATTAACTTGGATATAAATGACATAGTCAATTATTTATAGTTTAATAAATTACTCAACTACTTAAATTTTTTGATTTGGATTGTTTATTCAAAAATAAATTTATTTTAATAAATGGAACAACTTAAGTTTTATAATTGTACTTGTTATCACATCAAGTTTTAAATATAAGATAAAATCTTACCAAAATAATTATTTTATTGAATTACATTGTAGTCAAATCAAAATTATGTATACACAATTTAAAATGACACTTATTTTGAAATAAATATAATGTAATTTATTATCAACTACATGCACCGTACGAGTTGAGTACTAATTTTAAATCAACATGTTTTATATAATGTTGCACAATTTTATACAAGGAACAAGAATAAGTAAAATTGTTATTTTTCTTATATCAAGGAATAAATATATATACAAAAATCAAATTTATTAATTAGTTTATGGCTAGCGGTAACAGATTCAGGTTTAACGTTCCTACAAAAAAGTGACGCTAATGAAATAAGTGGAAAATAGATGATTCAACTCTATTATTTTTTAGGGTTCAATGGACAAACTCTATTGAAATTATTCAGCGGACAAGCTCTATGGACTCTAAAGAAATTAATTATTTAATATCTCTGTCCCGTGCATCGCACAAGCTACGCACTAGTTAATATTAACAAGTCGAGCTGGTATTTTGACGAGCTGAACTCGATCTTGAACGAACCAAACTATAAAAATTATATAGAAACAAAAATAATCTTTTCAATAGTTAATGAGCCTACCCAAACAGAGTTTACGAGCAATTCCATTTAAGGATGTGCCAACATAGCTCTTTTCAATGAATGATTGAATGATATTATTTAATATATTAATAATATTGATGATAGTGGTGGGATTGAGTAAAAAAAAATTGTTAGAGTTAAAATGTTGAAATTTTTTTGAAAAATTTTCATACACAAATATGCTCCAAGGATCCCCAGATTATTACTAGCTGGAGCTGCCATACTCGTCAGTCGTGGCACCAAAACCTAAAACCTTGTTAAATCAGATGATGATCATTCGTATTTGTTTTTTTTACATGTAAGCCTAAATTAAACAAAATTACACATAGAAGTTGTGTCGAATCAATCAATCAGGTAATCAAATTTCTCTTGTTTGTTTGTTGTATTGACAAATAAATATGGACAAACACTTCACAGAGTTCAAAGAGTTTTGAATCTCAGATTCTCATCTCATCATAAATTCACAATCAATGAGGGGTAGAGACCGATCTCTTCATCTCAACACGCGAACCCTCGTCGCCGTTTTCCCCGCCGACTCCCGGAGACGCGCCCAACGAGGCCGACCGCCCGAGCCTGCCGGGCCCCACATCCGCCCCTGCCGGGCCCACGAGCAGGGCCACGTGGGCCGGGCGGCGGCAGTCGCGCGGGTCCACTCCGGCGCGGCACAGGGGGCAGCTGGGGTGGGATCTGAGCCACGTGTCGATGCAGGGCAGGTGGAACGCGTGGCCGCATTTCGGAAGGAGCCTCAGGGCCGTGTTCTCCTCGAACCCGCCGAGGCAGACCGCGCACTCGGTGGCGGCGCCGGCGCCGCCGCCCTTCTTGTATTTGAAGACCGCGATGGCCCGGATGAGCGACTCGTCCAGCCCGGCCCGGGCCCGAACTCCGGGCGGCCCGTCTATCTCTTCAGTCCCGGCGTGTACGGCGGCGTCTGGCCGCCGCCGCCGTTTGCAGTAGCGGGTGACGACGGTGTAGTAGCCGACGAGGAGGAAGGCGCCAGCGAGGATGCCGATTAGGGCAATGACGATCGGGGAAAAGGGGTTGAGGACGTCGTCCTCCGGCGAGGGCTCGGAGGGCGGGGGGAAGAAGAAGTAGCAGAATTGGGGGCAGGACACGGTGCAGAGGCCCTGGGAACAGTCTCTGAAGTTGTTGTTGCTGTTGATGTTTGGTGACCATGGATTTTGATTATTACCAACAGTAC
>BKCP01007181.1:2132205-2148757 GCA_008636005.1 Striga asiatica | reverse complement strand
CTTCTTTAGAAACTTTTAAAATATATGCATTAATTATTATATATACAAAATTCCAAATCAGATCAAATCAGATATGTTCAAAAAGATTTTTTTCTTTAATAATTTTTTTAACATCTGCAATAATTTCATTGATATATATTACAATAAACTATAAATTTAATTTTTCTTGATTCATATTGATTATATTATTATCAAGATAGACATGAAAACATATTTTAAATTGTAAGAATATTATTTTTTTCACAAATATTGACTTTTAATCCTAAAATATTTATGAAAAATTGTAACATGTTAAGTAGTTTTTTTTCTTCATCTTTATTTCATTATATATATTATATAAAAAAAAATATTCTTCAAATTAATATAATTTACCATTTAAAGAAAATGATCATAAACATTAAATAATTATACTAATGGCCAAATAGTGAAATTGAAATATATTAACTATTCTTTAGAATTACAACATGTGATTTATTTGTATATCATTGTTAACCATGATTATTCTTTTTATTATTTTCTTATTTTGATTTCTTTCCATAGTGAAATTCTTTTAAAATATATTTTCATTGCATAGTATGCAAATTATGATGCAAATAAACTTAAGACCTTATGACGCAAATTAGAAAAATCTCTTTATTACAGAAAGAATTTATTTTTTCGCAATTACTAAATCATAGATGTTTAATTATTATAAAATAATTAACTTCTAAAACAAATTGTGTATATTTTGTAAAATATTTCTACACAATGTTTTATTTTAAATTTGTTTACATAATTTAAATTAATTACATTAATAAATAATATTAACGTACATTAAATATTTTCATTACATAAAATAAAAGGAAGAAGAAGACTACATCTATAACTTTTATAAATAATAATAATAATAATAATAATAATAATAATAATAATAATAATAATAATAATAATAATAACATTATAGTACAACAAATTTTATATATAATAAAATAATAATTGAGTATTATACGAGGAACAAGAATAAGTAAAATTGTTATTTTTCTTATATCAAGGAATAAATATATATACTAAAATCAAATTTATATTACTAAACGTTTTAGTGGGATAATATATTAATTAATTTACGGGCTAGCACTAACAGATTAATGTTTAACGTACCGACCAAAAAATGACGCTGATGAAAAGAGGTATAAAATAGATGACACAATTCTATTATCTTTTAGGCCTTAACAGACAAGTCATATGGAATGACTCATTTAATTTCTATGTCCCGTGCATCAAATGAGTTACTTAACGAACAAGTTCTATGGAAATGACTCATTTAATATCTTTGTTTCGTGCATCGTACGGGCTACGTACTAGTAAGTTAATAACATACAGTCACATAACAGACGAGTTCAGAGTTACAAAAAAACGAGGAAAAGAAAATAGGAAGATAGTCACTTCAAACATAGGAAGATTGCGACATAAACGCCACTTCGCCAGGTTGTGTGCTACTCCATTCTGGTCCCTTGGCACATGATCGCATCGACCGCAGTTGAGGGAAAAGAGCAATGGGTCGAGTTCATCTCGATGGGAAAGACCACAAATGACGCCCATAGAGTTCGTGGAAACCGACTGAAGATATAGGCCCAAGTCCATAGCAATTCTTAAACCGTGTCGAATAGCTAAGGCTTCCGCCAAAAGAGGGGAAAAAGAACCAGTCATACGGGTGGTAGAGGCCATCATACAAACTTCTATAGAGTTCCGAATCCATCCGCCTAATCCGATCTCTGAGTCTCGAACTGCCGCAGTGAATGCTTTTGTGAAGTATTTTTGGGGCTCTCCAAAATAAGTATCTTTTTTCAAAAATATAATCTTGCAGGGTGAAATTTGTAAACATGAAACAAATGCGAAGAGGTAGAAATAGGAGAAAGAGAAGAATGGCGGGGTGTAAAAAGAAAAATATAAAATTACACCTAACATCATGACTTTTGGAGAATTTACATTTTTGAATCAGGACTTTTTAACTTTTGCAAATTTTATCACCACCTCCACTTTTGTGCAAATCAGTCATGTTCAGCACAACAGCGTGAGAATTGCCTCTCGACTCGTTCGATAATTTAGAATGAGATCGAACGAGATGATTTGAGACTTTAGTTCGAGCGGCATCCTTGACAAACGATGGTCATCAGCGATGCTGGCGGCTTCACCTAAGAGGGGCAGCAAACTAAGGGTTCTAATGAGAAGATGAGGGGTACAATTGGACATATTTGGGTGGTTCATGACTCTCGAACTGAGGCATGAAATCGATTTTCAAAATTCGATGGCAGCAGGAAGAAGGGTTGTGTTGAGTAGATAAATTTTTTATTTTGTGCAATTAAATTAATAAAATATTTGAAAATAAACGATGTTTTGTTGTAACATGGAAAAAATAAAATAAAATAAAAATTTGGCAACATGTATACATCATCAACTAAATGGAAATTCTACAGACATATTAGTCTTTTCATGGTAGGTTTTATAAATTCATGAACTGATTTGTAAAAAAAGTGAAGGTGATGTTGATGATATAATTTGTAAGGGTCCAAAGATCATGATTAAAATGCAAATTGTCAAGGATAGTGATATTAATGCAATTGTACATAGTTTTATAATGTAAAGTTTGAATCTAGTGGAATACTGAATGCATAATTTGCGATTTGACCTAAAGTTGCACACATGAATTATAGTAGAAGAAATAGTTTCGGGTTTTTTCATAAGCAATAACTTTTTGTAAGTAAAGCTTGGTGCCGGTTAAACTTTCCAATGATCTATTTTTTCATAATAAGCAATCACTTTCCGTAATTAAGTAAAGCTTTGAGCCCGTTAAACTTTCTAAGGATTTACTTTTAAGCCCCGTATCATAGTCCATGTACAAATTTTTGTACAAGGTTGTTCATTGGTTTGACGGATCAATTATTCACTTTTTTTTATTATATATATATATATATATATATATAATTGTATATTTATGCTTTGAAATATCATATTTTTATTTTTGTTGTTTCTAAAATATTTATTTTAATTCAGAAATCTCTTTCAAATGAAAATATTATTATTTGATCGTTAAGCCTGGCAAGAAGTAGTTCCAAACATATTTTACATGAGATGATGGTTTGTTTACTAAAGGCATTTTGCTGGTTGGGACTATGAAGCAAAAATATGTTAAAATCATTTTCGAAAGCACAGTTCTAAGTTGGTGAGTGTGGATGTACAGGATGCCCACCATGACATAGATAGTAATAAATAAATAAAATTCATATAATAATTTTAAATTCATATAATAATAGTAAAATAATAATAATATCAATTAATAAAGTGGCAAACAGAGAACACGAAATTATTACTT
This sequence comes from Striga asiatica, assembly GCA_008636005.1. Taxonomy (NCBI): domain Eukaryota; kingdom Viridiplantae; phylum Streptophyta; class Magnoliopsida; order Lamiales; family Orobanchaceae; genus Striga; species Striga asiatica. The sequence continues at coordinate 2,145,408 of BKCP01007181.1, read as the reverse complement.
AAAAGTCATGGTAATATCAATGAAAGTAGGTGTCATGTTGTCGTGTTGAGCCTACACCAGCCTAAAAAATATGTATTTTCTTGATTTTAGGTTAACCGTTAAGATAATTAATTTAATTATGGAATCAATTGATTTGTTTTTCTCATGGTTGCATCTACCAAGTACCAAGGATTAAAGAATCCCAACAATTAAACATAAATAAATAAACAATTGAACCGAACTTAATATTTTACTAAAAGTGGTCCCAAGGTAAATAAATAAATAAATGAGCAATAATTAAACATTATTGTTGACTCCTATGTTGTCACATATTGTGTTAGTAAATTTATTCATAATGAATTAATGATCGAAGTGTAAATTTAAAATCATAAACTTTAGTACTTAGGANATCTCAATTGCCTTTTTGAATTTTACACGATGTGATGCATTAACCGCAAGGAATTTTATTCGGAATGATTCAGGAGGACTGCATATTATGAATAGAAATCAAATTACATGTTTAATCCGTAAAAAAAGTAAGAATATAAAAAAATACCACATTCCAATTAATATTTTATTTAGTTGGATGAATGACGTGTATATAATTGTGACATCATATGAATGCAAGTCATTCATTAAACATAATGAAATATGAATTAGAATATGATTTTGAAATGTGAAATATCATCCCAAAATAATACACAAAAAATAGATGAAGTACAAGTGCATTCCCAGCTTTGATGTATTCTTTTAGTTCCATGAGCTTTGTTCAAGTTATTCATGGCATCAATTAATATCCTTTTGGGGATCTGAAGTAATTATAGGGATGCTTTTTGTTCTTGATTTGGGCTTGAAGTATCACTTCTTATTAACGTTATTGATGTTGAGATCAAAATGGTACTGTTATTATGGCAAACTACGTTTTAACAGGAAAATTTTGTTTGTTGTGTGTCTTGTGGAATTCAATGCACGTTATGTGTGAATACTATAATTTTGCCAAAACTGAGGGATACTAATGGATATAATTTAAGTTCATAACTCATTTGGGTTCGCGAGATTCATAAGAGGATTGGAATTAGAGTTAACAATGTAGTAATTTGACTGAACTAAATAAAAATGTTTGAATTGAGTACATAAATAAGATGAGCAGTGTAGTTCGATATGGAACAACTTAGACTTCGATTTGGAACGACAACGTAAATCTAATGATTAAAATTGAATAAAGTGACAACAGAATAAATCTATGGAATAGTTTGATATCAATATTGAAAATGAGCATGTTTGGATATAAATTTTTTTTGTTTTGATTGGATTTTTGGTTTGGGTTGGTTAAATTTGAAAAAGTTGGTATGGTTAGTTGTTAATGGATATATTAAAATAATATTTAAAATAAAATGATTAAAATTAAATTGATGTAAAAGTAGGAGAGAGAAGATGTGATGTGATGGTTAGTTAAAATTATGTGAGTTGATGAATAGTGAATTAAGGTTGATGTGTGTGTAAGAATGATTGATTTATATTACTCCCTCCATCTTGAAATATAAGGCGTATAATGATTTCTCAATTTTTTTGAAATATAAGGCGTGCTCAAAAATCAAGACAAATTTTTGCATTTTTTTCTAAATATACCCTCATTGTGTTGAAATTAAGGAAGTGTGGAGTGATTGTGATTAGAGTAAATAAGGTTAATTTAGTCAATTTATTCATTAATTAATGTCTCCTTAATATTTGTGCAATAACCTTAAATGCCTTATATTTCAAAATGGAGGGAGTATTTAATTATATTGATAATATTGATGATAGTGGGGTTGAGTTAAAGCTGAGTTAAAAAAATAGTTAAGTTAAAAATGATTGAATTTTTTGGGTTGAATTTATATCCAATCATGCTCTAAATACTAGGACGAGCTCGTTGAGGTTCGATTTGGAATGACAACATAAAGTTTTAATGATTGTTGAAAGATTTGGAGTGACAACATAAAAATTTAATTGGTTGTTGGTTTTAACAAGTAAATAATGAGGTATTAGGATGATAACATCAATTTAACATACAAATTTAATGGATTTTTTTTTTTTTTTTNNNTTTTTTTTTTTTTTTTTAATTTCAACAAGTAAATACTAAGATATTTGGATGATAACATCAATTTAATAGATATTTCGATATCTAACATGTAAATATTAAATACTAGGATGAACATCGTGTTGTTTGATTTTGAATCCAACACAAATTTAACTAATAATAGTTCGAGAAAAGTCCAAAGTGAAGTAGTCAACAAATATTTTCTCATTCTAGTATGCTTGGATGAGATTCCTTGAGGTGGTGACGTCTACCATCATTTTAAAACTAGATCCAATAATATAAAAACTTATTGAATTGTAATTCAATTATAACTTGATTCATAAAATGCACAATTAATCAATAAATTAAAATAAAAAAAATGATATTTATCCTACATATGAATCACTGTATAGTATTAGATATAGACTTTATTCAATTGAAAATATACATCTGATTTTATTATGAAAGGTATTTGGTATGTTTTGTTGTGGGTAGTCTCCAGGTGAGCCTACCTAAATAATTTGCGTGTGAAATCAGAGAACATATCATTTTCTTCTGAGCTCCTAAAATCTGCAAAGAGGGACTCGCACCATTAAAGAGCTTTGCTTCCCTCTTGCATGAGGTTAAAATTCAATCGAATGTCTCAGAGGAAAATGATTTCATGGAGCGATGGCAAGTGCCAAGCCGCTCAAACCCAGGTAAAAGTGAATTCACAGCGGCTTGCGCTACTCTATCACACTCAATTTTAGACTAATTTATGCACTCTCGATGAATTTCTATGGGTCTCTTGAAGATGGGTTTATTTTGGCTCTTTCAGTCGAATTTGTTCTTTCGANTTTTTTGCTAAGGGATTGAAATGATGGAATTAGGTAGTGTAGTCAATCGTCAACTAGATTTTCAGTAACAAGTAAATTTAATTTTGGCGTATAATACGATGAATGCTCGGTTTAATTTCTTGTTATAAAAGCAATGAACTTTCAGTACTGGAGAAATAACAATTTTTTTGTTTGTTTGTGAAGATTAATGATTGTTCAGTTATGCTTAATGAAAACCGGTAAAGGCCCGTGATTGATTTATCGAGAGGTTGATGAACATTTTAGTTCACCACAGTTAAAATTGTGATGAATGGCAGCTACTGGTGTACTGAATGCTGTGTAATCTGTACATCTACTGTATAATGACTGAACAAAATCTTATGCAACTCAGAGGATGACAGTAATACAAAAGCATGCTTAAAGTTTTAAAGGTAACCGTATCTTTGAACAATGTTATTATGTTGAGGTGAGGAGATGAGTGCAAAAAATGAAAGACTGATAGCCTTTTCTTTGTTTTCTTGCTTTCTGTACGAGTTAAAATAGCTATGCCAAGAGAGTTATTTCTATTTCACTTGGAGTTGTTTGGATAAATTGTCCAAAATGCGATTTCGTCATGCATTATAAGCTATTTTAAGGGACTGAGTCTTAAATTCGATCTGATCAGGATGCAGCTGCTCAAGATAAGTCATGCATAAGGTCTGTTCTGCAAATAGCTGACAAGAATTGTATGGATGCTAATCATTCATTCACCACAGAATATTCCGAGCTGGTTTCATCCTGTTCGGGGGGGTATTTTTATCTTCCATTGCCATGAAGTTTAACTCAGTCTTTTATTATATTGCTTATGGTTTAAGACAAAATCTACCTGTAAGGTTTGTGACAACTAAAAAAGAAACTTCAAGTGGTCTTGAAGGTCTCTCTTAACTGCAATACTTTTATCACTCGAAAGAGATATTCTTGGAGGGAGGTACTTTTCTGATTATCATTATTTCTTATTTGTCACTGTGGTGTTTTGATGGCAGCATTATCTGTGCAGAGGATGATGAAAAACCGTGTTTTAGCTTTTACAATCAGGGTTATGTGGAAAAGATTAAGGAGTTTGAGTTTTATGTTGACATGGTATAATAGCTTGTACCTTATGTACTTCTTACTTTTCCATTATCATATATGTAAACAAAACAAAACCAAAGAACTTCTTCAACTAAGCAAAAGCATTTGGTTCGTGGATAGTTTCTTCGACTTTTTTTATTTTATTTATTTATTTATATCCGTATCAAGGCTGAACGAATACCAAAAATGTCCTTGCAGGTGAAGAAAATAGCAAGGCCCGGTTGTGAGGCCCAAGTACTTGATGTGGCTTTGGCCCAAATGTTGATCCTGTTCGAGACACTCACTCTCGTGTCATCTTGTAAACCGAACATTCGTGCTTCGCTTTAAAGGGACCGAGGCCCGAGCAATCGCTCTTTGCAAGAAATTATATAAAATTATTGTAAATTTTTTAGTGTACCTTTGTTTGAAGCTCCATTAATGTAGACATTTTGGTTGTGTGAGATGTGCAACCAAAAACCCCCCACACTGCTTGTGAACATCTGTTGGACTTCAGCCCAAGTGTGGTTCTCTAATGGGCCTAATATGAGCCTATTATTACTCTGTGGGCATTCATATGAGCCCATCATTTATGCTATAAAAATAATAATTTTTGCATCTCTTTGATTTCAGCCCGACCATTTTGTTTTGGGCATTAATATGAGCCAATCTCATATCATAAAAGACTGCTCTGGGGATTAATTTTGCAGCTAATACTTCAATTTCAAGTGGAGTTTTAACAGACAAAAATTAATTGTTTGTGGTGTATAATTTAACACTAAAATAAAAGGAAAATATTAATACATTTTATGCACCTTTAATTTACACTTTATATTATATACTATAATTTGAAACGTTCACTATATAAATTAATTTACTTGTCATTAAAACTGGTCACTCAAAGTCCATAAATGATTACTAATTTTAAATTATAAAAAGAAGTCCGTACTCCCCCAAAAGAAGTTGCTTTTATAGGTGCAGTATTCCTTCATATTTTAATTAGTGATTCCATTTTCTCTAATAAGTTAATTATTCTTAAACACCCCCATCCACTAATTTTGTACCCCCAAAAAATTAAAATATTCAACAAGATTTATAGACATAGATTTATATAGACATATCCCATAAAACAACCATATAACATTATTTATTTATGTATTTAAATAATTTTCAGAGACTATATAGTACAAACATAAACAGAACAAAAAAGATAATAAGAAAAACAAAAGCATAAAGAAAGATGAGATTTGTCAATAATATATGCAGTAAATGGAAGACAAGTTGCTATGCTTGATATGAACAGCCATCCCAAAAAGGGTTAGTTAATCTTATCTTTCTAATCAGGAATAATTTTATTGTTAGACACTTGGAATCAAACTTGTTTAATATTTGACTATATCAATTAAATGTTTAACATCTATAATGATAACTGATTTGAGACATAATAGTTCTAGGCAACATATATATAAAATAAAATTAACAGTAATCCATAGTACTTTTGCAGATCTTGTGAATAAGCTTTTCAATTGACTTCTATTTCTTATTTTTTTTCAATCTAATAATTCAAAATCATCCTACTTGATAATAAAAATATATTCATTTGATTAAAAGATAAGTTCACATCGATCAAATGATTAATTATTTGAACAACCATGCAGGAATCTAGTCTTTCTTGTTAAGCACTTGGTAAATTTTGAAATGATTAAATCTGGTTTCATCATCATAATTTAATGACTAATTTAATGTTTAACATCTATAATAATAATAATTGATTTGAGACATAATAGTTCTAGGCAACATATACATATAAAATAAAATTAACAGTAATCCATAGTACTTTTGCAAATCTTGTGAGCTTTTCAATTGACTTCTACTTCTATATATTTTTTTTTTTCAACCTAATAATTCAAAATCATACTACTAGATAATAAAAATATATTCATTTGATTAAAAGATTTCAGGATTAAAGTTACATCAATCAAATGATCAATTATTTGAACAACCATGCAGGAATCTAGTCTTTCTTGTAACTTGTTAAGCACTTGGTAAATTTGAAATGAATAAATCTGGTTTGATCATCATATTTTATTGACTAATTCATTGACACTATAATAATTAGTATATTTTATTTTATAATATCTAATGTTCTTTCTGTTTTCAGTTATGAGTTGGCCATTTTTTTTAGAATTTTAAATTGTACATCATCCTTTCATGTGTGAATTAATTATCAGTCTTACTAATTTAAGTTGTTTTTAACTCGTGCACTAACTTTTTAGCACCATAGAGTAATTTTTTTATAATCAATTAAGCTAAATTAAAAATTTTACTGGATGGGGTTGAACTTAGGGCACAACTTAAAAATTTAATAATGTGTACCTTAATATTGTCCACAATTGATCAGCTGGTGAATATAATTACAAGCAAATAGACAAAAAAACTTGGACTTTCCTAAAATCAGCATAAAAGTTGGTGGAGCCTAATATAATTTAATGGACTATAAGAGTAAAAACGAGTGTTTCCATTTGTTAATTTCACCTGTGACTAAACAAGCAATTTTTTAGTCTTTGTCAATCAAACGTCCCAAATCAAATAAGATCAAACTTTGTTGTCCTCATCTCTTACTACACTACTTTCATTTTGTTAATTATAAATTTAATCCCATGCCATAATGAACTTGCAATTTTGGGATTAAATTTATATTATCGTGGGTTAAAGGAAATTATTTGATCAAAACCAACGCTTAAACCAAATTTTAGTTTGTTAATTAGACTCACTTACCAATTTTAATACTTACTAGCTAAATGATCTTATCCATATATTTATTAGGGCTATGTTAATTAATTGCCTTTACCACTATACTAATAAATACTATAATAAAAACAGAATATAATATAATAAATGTTTAGGTATCAAACATGGTGGGGACCTCGGACTTAAACACGGTGTTTAGCCAGAATTAATTGCGTTGTTAGGGTCCGTAGACAAGTTCTGATTGGCCGATGGGGACCTATCCGTTGAGATGATCAAGAAAAGTTGTTAATTAATTAATTAATTAAATTAATTCGCCATTCAATGATATATATATATATATTGCGCTAATCAATGTCACAAGACGACAAGCTGAGCATAAGCCAATAGTAAGCCACAAGTCATGTCATGAGAAGGATAGAAAAAACTATAAAATTAATTTACAGTTTTGATTTTAAATATTTTCAATAATGATCCACGTCGGCATTTAATCTGATAGGAATATAGAATTGTTTTCTATATGAAAATAAATTAATAATTTTGGAACTATCTCGACTCCAATTTGGCCTAATTTATGAATTGGCTAGGATAAAAAATGCTGCCTTTGTCTTATGGGGGCTTGTAGAAATCAAGGCATATATGGATCAACTTTTGGGTCAATGTATCTTTTTCTTTTGTGTGCTCGAGATTTATTTATTTATTTATTTATTTATTTATTTTCTCCCTTAATGTATTGCAGTATTAAGACTTGTATTTTACATTAAAGTAAGTAATTTACTTTAATTAGTGTACTTGTCAATTAGTGAGTATAGCACTGTTCATTTTCATTGTTACTCAATACAGCCTCAACTCTTTCTTTTCTCTTCTCTACTCTATCTATGTTCATGTAATCTTGAATCGATTATGAATCTTGTGCTTCAGTTAAAAAAAAAAAAAAGTTAACTATGGTTTCGGTTTGGCTCGACTTGCTAAAGTTCGAGTTCAGTTCAATTCATTTAATAAATAAGAAAAGCTCATGTAGTTAAGACTCAAAATTATTGAGCCTTAACTATTAATGAGCTGACCTCAAGATTGTTTATTGGCTTGTTTAGTTAACGAGAAAGTCAGCTCGACCAAATAAAGGCTCAAACCTCAATTACATCTCAACTGAAACTCAACTCGACTCGATTACATCTCTAACTAACTACATTTAAAAAGTCTATATATTACCCAACTAGTAACTTACCAAATGATTATTATTTTATGATACAGGCACAAAAATTCCATGGCGTGACTTCAAATTTAGCTAGTATATTTTTTTTAGAGTACTATATGGTATAAATCCATAAGTTAAAAGGTTTAAAAATGGTGATGATGAATTTCAATTACCTGTGTCATATTTTCTTCACAGACATTTGACTTTGATTTGGTTAATTTAGTCAGAAAAGTTAAAATCATTGATAGCTGCAAAAATGGTCAAACAATGAATAAGAAGAGATTGGAAATTTTCTGTACATGGATTTGAATTGAACAAACAACAACTGTTCACTCTTGAACTTATATCATCTAAAAATGATATAAAAAAAATTACAAAGGCAAGCAGTTACTTCATAAGAGGCATTACACAAATAATTCAAGAAAAAATTTCAACTGTATATTTGTAGTTGAAATTTCACCTCAATTATACTATATCGAGTTGGGTACTTTTGATCGATCTCGATTTTACAAAACCTAAACGAATCTACTAGACTAGCTAGCTACGTCATCATATGTAAAGTCGTCTAGTATCGTTTTCGATTCCAATCTAACTATTTATTCATTTTTTTTTTGAAAAATTTCAAAGTTGCGCACCAAAATGCATTCTACGTATCAGAAATTACCAAGAAGCGACATTTGATACTCAAAAGAGGAAAGTGCACAAAAATTGCAGTGTAACCTGACCAAGTCAATTTTCTATTTCGATCGAAGCCTACTAGGGTACTCCATACTTTTGTACTACTTTCATTATATATATATATATATATATATATACATATTGTTTTGGCTAAATTAGTTTTTTAGCCCGTTAAAAGATTCAATTTATGCTTCTAATCCTACGAAAGATCAATTTTAGGTTTTAGTTTGGTAAGTGAAAACAATATAAAAATAATCCTGTAACCGCGTATACCCTATAATTCTTACTAAAAAGGCTGAGCGGTAACTTATTTTGATAAAAACAGCCAAAGTCGAGATCTAATCTTGGGACCTTTTTGCAAATGAGGAAGTCATCAACCACTTGATCTACCACATCTTATTGTAAACACTTGACTTCAATTGTATATTTATCAACAACATTTTACCCCCCAAAAAAAAAAAAATTTGATTCCATTAATACCACTTTTAATTATAAATCTTATACACAATTGATTTATTAAATATGTATTAATTACAAAAAAATAAGTAAACTGAATAAATAATAAATGATATTATATTATTTAATTTCCTTATTTAATTTAACTTTTATTTTTATTTTATATTATTTTTTATTTTTACATCTTAAATTTTTGTTTAATTTAATTTATTAATTGTAATGTAGTTTATCAAATTATATTAATTTCATTTATGTCTCATTTTATATTAATTTACTTTATTTGATTTGAATTAAATTTTTCGTCTTTCCTTTTACATTATGTTATTTATTTGGAATACATTTGTCTACTTTTAGTTAAATAAATAAAAATTAATAATATGTATCTTAATATAAATTATGATAAATATCAAGTTCATGGTACTATATGTCTTAATATTATAGTTTAGTATTATTTATTATTTACTATATTATATTATTATACTATATTATATAAAATTAATAATATTTATCTTAATATCAAGTTTATGTTGATATATAAACATATATTAATTATGAACTAAAAATAAATAAAATTAATAATACAAAATATATATTATTTCAATTTTATTTTAACCGAATTTAGTTAGATTTACCTAATTTTATTTCATTTCACATTTAACTTCATTTAACTTATTTTTTTATTTTAATTTTCATTCATCTTACTTTTTATTATTTTAATTATTTTTATTTATTAAAATATATATTGATTACAAAATCTGACACCCTTATGATTTTTATTAAAGAACTCAAATAAAATAAATGTGAAATGAAAATAAGAAAAATTAAAATTAAAATAAATAAAAATTAAAAATAAGTGAAATGACGTTTTATAGTAAATGAAATAAAATTAGGTAAATGTATTCCAAATAAATAACATAAATAGTTTATTTATTTTTATTTCATAACTGACACATATTTAATAAATAAATTATGTACAAGTTTTATAATTAAAATTCATATAAATTGAATTATTATTTTTTTGGGGTAAACCGATGTTGTAGATTAAGTGGCGGATGGACTCCCTTATTTGTAAGAGATCCCAAATTTGAATCCTGGCATTGACAATTTTCTATACAGTATTTGTTCATGATATTTTGATAAAGTATTTGAATCCTGCCCATTTTTTCCAAAAGAAAAAAAGAAGAAAATGAAATAAAAATACAGTTCAACCTTTCGGGTAAGAATTACCGGTTGTAGGCGGTCACAAGACTATTTTTCTAATTTTTTTCGCTTAATGGACTTAACCCAAAATGGACATTTTACCGACTGAAAGCAGAAATGGGGTATTTTAACGAGCTAAAAAACTAATTTAGCTTTTTATTTATTTATTTCAGACATAATTGCCAGATTCAATAGTCAACAGTGTCCATATCCATAAATACTTTTGTTTTTTTCTCATTTTGTTTCATATTCGCCGTTCACAACATGATAAAAGCAAGACAAAAGCTAAATTTATAATATTATATCAACCCTGACTTGTCATATGCAACCCACACATGAACAACACTGCAAATATAATAATCCCCAAAGGGCAAATATAGACTTATTTCATTATTTGTGTGCATATGTATTTTATTAGGGAGAAATTGGGATGTGATGTATCATGTAAACAAGATTGATATGATGGTATATCAGAGGAAGTGAGATTTTGTTAAAAGAGTTTGAATTTACAAATACATATATGATAAGTGATATTTAGTAATCTATAGTCTATACATGACTAAGGATTGACTAATTAAATGTTTGATTTTAAGTTTCCCAAAGCATAAAGTACAATTTAAATACCATGATGAAAAGAAGCAATTTGTAGCAAACATAAAACACTTATGTGTATATAAAATTGGATATGAAATTAATGTTCCATATATATTTATTTGGTCAGTCTAGATTTATTATCTCGTTGATATGCGAATCAAACAAACAGAAAAAAATTCAACGTACTACTTGTACATTTTTCTACTATGATCAGTTAAAATTTTGTTACTATATTTTACATAATATTCACATACAATTATAAATTTATCTCTCTCACACACAAATAAAAAAAAAAAATACTATTTAACATTTTCATCTCATTCTTTTGGACGAAACAAAATTCAACGGTGTATAAATCTCCCATTTCACATGCTAAATATAAAATACGCATTTACATGTTGTGACGGCCCCTTATTCTTATTTTATTTTATTTCTTTTATAAAAAATTGTGTGGCTCATAAATCCTTGATTGAATGAAAGTGAAGCTGTGCTGTGCTGTGCTGTGCTGTGCTGTGCTGGTCTGAATTTTGATGACTTTGATGATTCCAAAAGCAGCACCTTTGCAATGGGCGACATAGACTGTGGCGCCCGGAATTTATGGGAAGTGGGTGGGCCCATTTATTATTTTAATAATTCACGGGCAAAATTTTGTGTGACATATTCTTTTTTCATAAATATTATATGTTAAAAAATACGATAAACATACATAGATATAATATTTGACAATATTAGTATACATCTATGTTTGAATAGTATAACAGGTCGACTCGTTTAATCGATGAAACTGTTTCATATAAAAATTTTATTGAATTAACATTGTTTTATCACTACATCTTATACAACCTATCACTTGTTGTACTTATATGGCAGGGGCTAAGATCTTTATGTTTCATTACGTTTATCATTTTTAAATCGTACGAAATTTGTTTTAAACTTGTCTTTAGACCATACACGTCTATTAGACTTTGAATTTATTAAAAAAATGGTTATGAAAGAATCGGTTATAGTCCGATCGAGCCACCCAAAATTAATAAGAAGTTGATCTGCCAGATTGATTCCCTATTTTTGAATTTTATATAAAGTATAGTTTCAATATTTTATAATATATTCTTAATTAATATAAAAAGATGAATATGTAAATATTTAGGATATGTTAAAATCTATTATATTAATCCATTAATTAATATAATGCAAAATACGATATACAAAATATTAATAAATTAAACATCAATTCACCCGATTTAATGGCCGGTTCTTTGAAATTTGGTTGATTGTATTAGAGTAAGCTTACTCCTCTTTTAGAAGGGGTAAAATTAAATCGAGTAGTATTAATATAAGTGTGTATTAATACTTGTTTAGTATGAACAAAATTAACTCGATTACTTTTTATTTTTTAAATTAACTCGATTATTAGTGTATGATAAAATGTGTTTTGGGAAATGAGGTGTGAATAATTAGTGGGTATAAAATTACCAGAGTAATTAAGGCACATGTAGTGGGGCCCACATTGGCTGGTCAAACAAAGAGTTGCCAAAGGATGGCGGCCTCGTGGCCAATGCTTAAATAATAGTATATCGTTATGTCTAGTGTTAAAAGCAAATCTAATTATTAGATCAAACGATTTTTTTTTTCCTTCATAAATAGAGATATTTTTATTAGAAAATATTACAGTTCATAAATATAAGTATAACAAATTTTGATATTTAATATTATAAGTATACATTTTTTTTCCATAAAGTATGACAGATCGACGAATTTAATAATTAGGCTGTTTCATTCAATAATTTATGATAATATATTGTGGATTGGTATGAACAACAGGATGTGACCCGATGTGAAAACGTACTAAATCGATAAAATTTAGAAAATGGAATTTGTAAAATTTTTAATCGACATACACAAAATAAGAATTGTAAACCAAACCAATTCTTCTAAGCTTAAACTAGTTAAACCGAATCATACTAATTTCATGGTTTGGCTCGATTTTCTGGTTTTCCTATACTATTGGATGCGGTTTTTCTATGCATTTGAGCTTGATTTGCAAAAATCAAAAATCCAACTACACTACATCATCATGTAAGATAAAAATGAACCAAAATATAATTGGAAAAATGTATATTAAAATAACCAAATCAAACTAAATAGATACACAATTCAACTTGATTTTTCGACTCGATTTTGCTGACCTTTAATTGCGCAAGATAGATCAATCGGACTCGCTTTACTGTTGATAGAACCACAATATAATGGGTATATATAATCATATAAGTGGTAACATATCATATTTGATTAATCTATTATATTAATCTGCTTGTCTGCAAGAAGTAACAATTTATTGCAAGAGAATTACAGTTTGTACGTTAATCCTAATTTATCATTAACCCATGTCACTGTTT
>BKCP01007181.1:2118377-2132172 GCA_008636005.1 Striga asiatica | reverse complement strand
TTATTATGGTCTGTTAATATATAAATAGCTCTAAACCCTATATATTAGGACATCAATTCATTGTGAATTGTTGTTCAGGGAAAGGAAACAGCATAAAAATTGAGAAATTCAATTTGTTACTTTGTTAAATTTAAAAGATTGGTCGCCTTCTATAAGATACGTGTGCCCCATTAATAAATTTCTTTTGGCATGTTAGCTGTACATATATTTATCTAAGTAGTCACTAGGTCATGTCTAGTTGAGTTCTCTATACATTTAAGTAGATATTTATTGCTGTGGATAAGCTGACAATAAAAGTCTATATATAAACAATAAATAAAATTCGACCTTATATGTTGAAACCTATAGAAGTCCCTACATATATACTACTCCCTCATTTTTTTAACAGATGTCAAGAAGTTGCACATTAATTAAAAATATTTTTTTTGTCAATAATAACCTTCATTAATGATTATAGAGATAGATGTTTATAGAAAATATAAAGAGTGAATATGAAAGACATAGTATATTTATTAACTAAATAGGGGTAATAATGGAAAAATATGTACAAAAGATTTAAAACGAAAATTGTTGATAAAACCAAAATGACATTTATTAAAAAAATGAAGTAGTACATTCCATCACAAATCTGAAAAAAATTTTAATTTTCTTCCTGTCAAATAATCAATATCTCAACTCAATAGGTTCTTTTTACATATTCTTCAATAAATATTCATGATATGTTGTCTATATATTATATATTTTCTAAATTCAATATTTTGTTCGTTCGGGTTTGATTTGTGTAATTCCAAATTCGATTTCTAATTGAACGAACTGAATTTGGACATAAAGTTTTCATGTGGTGGCCTATATAAATGAATTTCAACCTGGCTAGTGCCATTGAATGAAGGCAACTCAACTCTTTTGTCAGCTTTTGTTAAGAGAGGCACTCTATTATCGTTATTTATTACGTTTAATTTTTCACTTTCTAGAAGTGAGTATTAAAATCAAGTATTTTGGGCTACCAAAACTCCAAGGGATAAAATCAAATATTTGAGGTTGAATATTTTTTTTTCGTTTTTAAGTTGTCTCATAAAAAAAAACTAATAAGAGTATGGTAGGACCCACATAAAACTTTCTAAAAATAACAAGTGTGTTGTCTAATTATATAGTAGATAGATAAGATGAATAATGAAAAAAAAAATTGTTTTTATAAAAATTGAAATGAATGTGAGTTGTGAATGGATATGAGATAAAAGCATAGTTTTTAAACTCGACCAGTGAATCGACTCGGGCAGCTCTCCAGATCACCGGGTTAATTGCTGAATCGGATAATTAATTTTAAAATTTCTAATATTATATATAGAGTATTTTGTCATATAAATGTACATAAAAGTAACAAAATTAAATATTTTGTATATAAAATTTGTACATTAAAGTGTTAATAATATGAATCTCATGATAAATATTTACATAATAAATATATATATTACATAGTTTTATTTTTTAAAAAGAAAAAAATATTTTAAAAAAAAAAAAAAAAAAAAAATATATAGGGACCGGGTCAATCGGTTTGACCGGTCGGGTCAATGCCTCGGATCGACAGGGTCAAGACCGGGTTTGACCGGGTCCTTTGTTACTCGGTCCAAATATCCCACCTGGACCGGTTCCGATTCCGGGTCAACCCGCCTGGCCGGTCCGAGTTGAAAAACTACGGATAAAATTGTTTTATTTTTTATCGTTAAATGTAAATATATATTTCAAAACTGTTTCAGACAACCGGTTTACGGCATACAAAAGTGTAATAAACAACCACAAGTCGGTTCCTCATTCGCAAGATAAAGCCAACCACAAGTCAGTTGGTCACTCTAATGTCAATAGAAACAAAGTGCAAAAAGTCATTCGTTGTAGATTTCGTATAAGGCTTCTTTGGCTACGCGTAGAAGATACGAAATTAGAGCCCGAGCCCAAAACATAGGGTGTGGTTTCAGGTCTGAAGTCGCGACTCGCGACCAGGGGTCGCGACTCATGACTCTCCAAACCGCGAGAATCTGGGCGACTGGGAGCATGATGTCGCGACTCGCGAAATTAACAGAGACGAATGTGCAGCTTCAGGTAGAGATGTTAAATGGTCTTTGGCCCGACGGGCCGGCCCGTTTAGCACGGAAAAAAACAGGATTAGGGCCTTTTATTGGCAGTCCGTTTAAATCAGGGCTTTTTATGCCCGAACCGTTTAGCCCGAAGCCCGCTAGGATTAGCCCGAAAATTACTAGGGCTAGCCCGTTTAACTTGGGTTGGGTGGTGTATATGTTTTTAGAAAGTAAGGAATATGTCTCATGATTCTTTGTATATTACAATTTTGCTATTCTACTTTACATGTAATTATGAGTTATTATGTATTATTATTATTTCGATAGATAATTATTAAAAAGATTTATTCTATTTCACAGCAAAATATTTAAGCCAATCAGAACAACTAATGAAAAACAAATTAGACAAAGACCTAACACATAGAATATAGTGATAGAATATAAATTCAGCAGTATGCTATATTGTGAAAATTTCATAAGCATACCCAATAACGAGTCAAATGGTAGTTATAAGTAATAGTTCGAACAATTTTTTTCAATTGAGAAACAATACGTTATTTAAGAGTTTGTAATGCATGTTCATATATGAAGTGTAGTTGTATATATATAGTGGTAAATACTAAATAGCCGCTGAAAAAAACCGTTAACTAGGTGTTGTAATTTTATTTTATTTATTTTTTTATTATTATTATTATAGCTCGAAGCCCGCTAGGATTAGGGTTAGGTCCTTTTATTGGTAGCCCGTTTAACATCTCTAGCTTCAGGTGTGCAGTCGCGACTTATAACGTCGCGACTCTCCAAATCGCGAGAATCTGGGCGCCTGGGAGCAGGATGTCGCGACTCGCGACTCGCGAAAATAACAGAGACATATGTGCACCTTCAGGTATGAAGTCGCGACAATATACCTTTCTCGGCCTTTTGGCTAAGATTAAGTGTGGATAAAATTGTTATAATTAAAGTTGATTTTATATAAAAATAATAAAATATTAATTGATAAGATTGACAGTTAGAAATATTTTGAGTGAATGAAAATTATAATTTTATGTTGAAAAATGTATAACAACGGTTACTTTTTTATTTTAATTGTGTTATTGGGATTTATTTTTAAATCATGTTCGTTGTGTACATAATTAGAAAAATCTTAATCTAATCATCTCAATGCTTTCACTCATTAAACAAGATGAAAATTAGGTAACATAGTGTCACAATTTGACAAGTTGACAACTATTTGGTACAACTTGTTGGTCATGCGGTTTTCCAATTTCAGGTTCTTTGACTAATCAATTCAAAAATCAACACATCACATAAATATAAATAGAATTCTAGATAAATAGTGAAATTGAGGCACTATCTGAGTTTCAAGTTATCTGGTGCTGATATCAACTAAATACACATATATATATATTTGGATAAATTAATAGATAAATGATGCAAAATATTTCATCTTTTCTTTAATGAAAAGTTTCGAGTTGTCTGGGGTGATCCCACATTAGCACAGTTGATAAAATAATAAGAGAATTATACCTTTAGCACTATATAGTATTTTATTATATCCAAAGTTATACCAAAAGGAGTTCTGTAATTATTCAAAGCGAAACAAATGAGGACCTAACTGAGTTTGACCCAAGTAATATATTGTAGCTATATTATACCACAACAGAGTTGATATATATCATATTCACTAAGGGAAAATTTAATCTAGCTACATGAGAAACTAAAACTAGTCAATTGAGATGAATAGGCGCCAGTGATACGAGCACAACATTTATGTATGATATTAAATTGAAGAGGTATTGATACAAGTTGCTAAAATTTTGACTTTTTGATATTGTAAATCAGATTTAAAAAAGACTTTCCGATGTTAAAACTTCAAAATTAAAAGCTGTAAATGCAATTATTTAATTAGGGTAAACAAAAATTTGATTCATTAGTATAGTACTTAAGTTTGGAAAAAAGAAAAAGAAGATAAAGTTTCAAATATTTCTTAAATATTACATCATTATATATATTTATAATGATCACATTAATTCATCACTTTACAACTTACCCTTCCTATATTATAATAATTATTCTAATTCATGTTATATAATGAAGTTGATAAATAATTTTATTCAATTAATAAATTAGTTTACTAGTTTAAAATTAACATTGATAAATGATTTAATTTTTTAATCATAATGGTCAAAATAATTATTTACTTACATAAACATATGAATAATCATATCAAAACTTACCAAACATTAATTTGATATATTATATATGAAAATTTGATAACAAATTCAAAATTTATTATCTCTTAATCAACATATAATTATATATTTAAGTTACTAATGTATTTTATATTTTTAATGTTAGCCATGTATAGAAGTATAAATCGATATGGACAAATTCGAACCATAAGAAATGAACACATAAAATGACTACAAACCATGGATCAACATATCATGCTAATCTTATATTTTAAATAATTTTATCTCCATTTGTACTTCAAAAATAAATTTATTTCACTCAATATGTTTATACCATTCACTTAAAAAGGAGTATGACTGGCATGAGTTAATTTCATCAATTAAAAAGAAAACTCACTAAAAAAAATTGTCTAGCAATAAACTTCAACAATTTAATTTAATCCCTCAATTATATTTTTAGCATAAACTATATATAAAGTCAAATTGAACCACCTATTGGTGTTTAATTGGGTTTTGTTGTGTTCTGTACAAGTGTATTCTTATTATTATTATTTTTTTTTTTTGGGATGACAATTGTATAAATTTAGAGAGTCTTAGGTTGATTTTGAATAAATTCATATAAACAATAGTGTGTGGTTGGGGTAGAAGGAGAGAAATCTTAATCACACGTCACATAATGTTGTCCCCATCATTATTATTATGACATCTTTTTCTTGCACACACGAACAATTTGCACCCATAATTATGCTTATTCAACCCTACATGTTTTATTAATTCAAATTCCTTTAATTATATCTTGGCCATATATAGGCTTTAATATGAGTATTGATGACCTTTAAATTTCCACATATCATATATTTGTACAGGGGCGTAACCAGAAAATTAGTTGAGAGGAGTCGAAAATCATGACATAATTTGTAAAAGATAATAAAAATACATGAAACAATTTACCTTATAATTACAATTGTTGGCTTTGTGAGTAGAGCTGTAAACGAACCGAACTTTCGCGAACAAAAGCTCGTTCGAGCTCGTTCGTTTGTTAATCGAGCTGAGGTCAAACAGAAAATTAGGCTCGTTTAATAATCGAACGAACACAAACTCGTTCGTGAAAGTTCGATTATGTTCGCGAACATTAGTTTAATATAAGTTTATTTTATTTTGTATTTTACATAATATTTTTAATACAAAATCTAAAATTTAATATAATTTTATTTATGTTTTATATATCTACGTAATATTTTTAATAAAAAATCTAAAATATATTAATATTTTTATTTTATTCTTTTATTTTCGAGTTCGAACGAAAAAATTTCGAGTTAATCAAACATATTTAAAAAGTTTATGTATTATATTATTCGAACATGAACGAACTCGAACCTTAACGAACAATTAAACGAACGAATTCGAACACGATTTTTTGCTCGAAAAATAAATGAACCAACACGAATGCTGTTCCAACGTAAACGAACACGAGCTCGAACAGTCCAAGCTCGATTTGGTTCGGTTCGTTTACAGTACTACTTGTGAGTGACGTTTAAAACAAAAAATATGGGAGTGCAAAAAATAATTTAAAAGGAGGGCCAATTAAATTTTTTAATTATAATAATAAAAAAATTAAAACTTAAAGGGAGGAATTGCCCCCCTATTGATTAATGTAAATTCGCCCATGTATTTGTACGTTATATTTAATAATCATTTTAATTTTTTATGATAATACTTTGATTATTCCCTATAACGATTTATTTTTTTATACCACATAATTAGAGAAATAAATTAAATAAAAGTTCAATCTATCAAAATAGTATATCTTGAATTTCATAATTTCTTTTGAGGCGTCTTAATCATCAAACGAGTCGACCCATCATACTATTACCAATAATAATGCATTCTTATATCATAAACTATTAAATTTTTTATTATGTTATTTTAATTTGAAAAATTATATATCTATTGAAAAATGTGATTACACATAGGGTTGACATTGAAATTTCCACATATATATTCCTCCATCAATTAAACCCCTTTCTTGTACAAACACAACGTTACTCTAAAATTGATATTTTTTTTTTATATAAGTTTTGAAAATGAAATAAATATTTTAGCTAGCTAGCCATATTTTAATTTTTGATGCCAATCGTGCATAATGCTTGTCAAAATAGAGTATAATGCAATAAAATAACACCACCAACAAACAAACACAGTCTTGTTTTCTTCATCTCCCTATGTCTCTATACATGTATGTATATGTGTAAGCATCAATTCATATATTATTTTAATCAAAAGTTAGAGATATAATAATGGACTTCACTACTCTCATAACAAAACTTTATTCTAAGGTTTTAATTTTTTTATCCCTTACTTTAAGATTATCGTGCCCCTCTCTCTCTCTCTCTCTCTCTCTCTCTCTCTCTCCTCACCACCACTTTCTCTCTCTAGCCACACTTTCTTCCCCTAAAAAACTTTCCTTTTCTTCCCCACTCATTTCCCCTTCTCCTATTCTCTTCCTGCTCTTTGAATTTCATTTTCTATTGTGTTAAATAAAATTAAACAATAAAATAAGATTAATTTATTTTATACTACAGAAAAAAATCAGTGTTATATTTTTATAATTTTTCTCCTGTTTCTCAACAATTTTTCCTAATTTTTTTTTCGGTTAGTTGTTAATTACAAATATTAATTTTAGTATCATTGTTTTGATGGCTGGTTTGGACCTGAGCTCTGCCAACTTCATCTCCCACCAGCTCCACCTCCAGCGCCACCAGCCGGAGGCGGCGGCCGACGACGAGGACTCCGGCCGGAAACCGCAGCAGCACCAGTTCTCCGGCGATAACGCCGACAACGCGAGCTCTGGCGAGCTGGTCGCCCGCCGCCCCCGGGGCCGGCCGCCGGGATCCAAGAACAAGCCTAAGCCCCCCGTCATCATCACCCGGGAGAGCGCCAACACACTCCGGGCCCACATCCTCGAGGTCGCCGGCGGCTGCGACGTCTTCGAGGCCGTCGCCACCTACGCCCGCCGCCGCCAGCGCGGGATCTGCGTCCTCAGCGGCACCGGCACCGTCAACAACGTCACCCTCCGGCAGCCCTCTCCGGCGGGCGGCGTCGCCGCCCTCCACGGCCGTTTCGAGATCCTCTCCCTGTCGGGTTCTTTCCTCCCGCCGCCGGCACCGCCTGGCGCCACCAGCCTCACCATATACCTCGCCGGCGGGCAGGGGCAGGTCGTCGGAGGCAGCGTAGTCGGGGCCCTAATCGCCGCCGGCCCCGTCATCATCATCGCCTCGTCGTTCACCAACGTGGCCTACGAGCGGCTGCCGCTTGAGGAGGAGGAGATGGCGGCGGCGGCGCCGCATCCGCCGGCGGCGAGCGGCGGAGGGATGAACGGGGGGCAGTATCCCGACCCGTCGTCAATCGGACTGCCCTTCTTGAACCTGCCGATGAACAACGGTATGCCGAACGGCCAGCTCCCGCTGGACGGCGCGTGGGCCGGGAACGCCGGCGGCGGCCGGCCGGCGTATTAGGATATTTATTGAGGTCAGATATATTATATAATAATATATTTGATGCTTAATTGTTTGTTGTTGTTTTTATTTTACTTTTTATCCGTCTCTTATGTCTGTATATTATTAAGTCCGTTAAAAATAGGTCTTTTGATTTCTCTTGATTTTGTGATTTGGGGACAAAAAACCGAAAGAAAAAAAAAAAAAAGATTGATCTCTTTTTGTTATTGCTTTGTGACACTTCAATTTTCTGATGAGTTTGAGAAATAATTGATTTTTGAAATTTTAGGACTTCCAAATATTTTTTTTTATTCTTTTTTGGGACAATTAATTCGTTTAGTGCAACTTGCTGAGTAAGTGGTTATGAGCTGAATTATTATTAACAAATAAAATACATAAATTAAAATATAATATGTCACCAAATCAAATTATTTGTGCTGCTAAGTCTAATCCATTTCCCCCCAATATAGGTCGAACTATACTATTCAGACATGGGATAGTTAATTACTACACCCTATTGAGTTATTAAAAAAAAAATAAATAATAATGTATGATGAGTTACATATTAAATGGTTATATGAGATTTTTGTTATATTAATTATTTGAATTAATGGAAATAAACATGAAAATACCAATCTTCCTAGTTAATTTTGGCTGCTATATATATATCTATACATTGGGAGTGTGTGAAAACTCTGGAACGAAAAGCGATTCTTGACTTGACGTTTTCAACTTAGAAGATTGGAATTACTTTTTTACCAGAGTTCTCAAGCACTCCTATATTTGTACGTTTTTACTTTAGATGTTCGAAATTACGTTTTTTTTAGGGTTCTCAAGCACTCCTATATTCGTGGCTGGCTTAAAGGCAAAGTTGATTAGTAGGATAAATCATGAATTATTCGAATATTAGTAGATTATAGACTAGTTGCAGCCTCCTTCAATTGTTCATTAGTAGTCCTAATTATGTAGCATTAGTTGTCATGAAAGGGAAGTCTTGGTAATGAATATGAGGAGAATGGACTTTGTGCCAATTTTGTTTTATGAAATGAAAGTCAACACATGCATTATTATTATTATTATTATTATTATTATTATTATGCCTTATGTAAGAATTTTTCAATAATATCTACAATGATCTTAGGTCTAAGGCATATAATTCATGTATATATGCATACATATCCATATAATTATATTTCTCTGTGTACATAGTTCTCCTTTAATTATTTGTTACTTCATAATTACATTTTGTTATGTCTTACTGTTTGCTAATTAACTAGACAAAACCTTCATAGTAGCACCATTAGTTCACCAGATCTTATTATTCATCTTACACTTTCATTTTTAATTTGGTTGACTTTTTTCTTTTTTGGGGGGGAATTTACTATTATAAACTTCACAGTGCTCAACAATATTTTCATGGGTTAATATTGACCTGTAATAGCCTAAAAATATATAGATAGTCCCAATTTGCCATAAGCTAGTACTGATCATACTTAGTATGGGAAAGGCCATGTAATTTAATAAAATTACATATTGGAGAGGTATAATGATGCATGCAAATAGTAACATGCACAAATTAAGGGATATTTGGTGTATTAGGTGAATAAAAAGAAAACTGTTTCAAGAGACATTTCATAAAATAATTATACATAGTTTATATAACCAACACAATGAGCACAATTAATTAGTACTTTATTTTCACATTACAATATTCACATCTTCATTAATTATATTACATATATGATATATGGTGTTATAAATGTAAATTTGATGCAATAATGTGGTGGTATATAGTGTCTTTGTTTTTGTTCTATTTGTATACGAACTAGCTAGGGTGAAGATTATGTACATACATTGAATTTACATTTCATCTTTTAAACCTATAGCATTGGTGATGTTAGCCAATTGCCTATTAAAATTTTTATTTCCCTTTTGTGGTGTTATTACAATATGATGGGTCTTCTCCTAAATTTGGAGTAAACCGGTTGAAATGAGCTCCGATTTGTCTGGACCGTCTCTAAATCGCCACGAACACCTGCAAGAACTCAATGCCAGAGGGGTTTTCGGTGTAGAGCTTCCGATGCTTAAGTCAATATCAAGAAGAGAGAAACAGATAGAGCAGCAGCAACATATGAAATGTGTAGAGAGTGTAAAAATTAGAGTTTGGTGCTACCTCAGCCCCTTTTATAGGGGAAATACCTATCCGGAGTGCCATACCCGAGTGCCCTGTCAACCTGACCGGATCTTCAGTGCTTATCCGTTTCCTAATCATCTCTTAGTCATATCTTAGTCAGCTTAAAATTCCATCTTATCCTATAAAGATTCGTTCTTATCCTTTAAGTTTGCTGAGTACTTGAAGTATGGTTCGTTGGTGTGGATCTCGAGTGACAACAAGCGAGATTGACCTAGAGCAACGAGGTAGATGAAACCGTCCTCGAGCTACGAGGTGTGGTTGAAGTCGGCTTCCGCATGTGTAATCTCTAATCACGAGATTTAGCGAAATCAACTTCGAGATACATGAAGTCGAGTGCGAATTAATTACGTCGTTGAGTAGAAACTGCTATCGTTATGCCCATCTTCTCTTCAAGTCTTTATATCATTGGTTGCTCACAAGTCAACTCGAGGGTCTTAAGTCGTCATCAATACACCTTCTTAAGGATCTCGAGTTATTATCATAATGGGTTGGCATGTCTAACCTGAATCGTCATGGACAACTCGACTTACTGTCCTGTCGAGCTGAAACCATCGGTCTATGTCGAGTATGGCTATATCACAATTATACTTATAAAGTACTAAGTCAATGGAAGGAACTATGACAAAGATGATATTTTTAGTGTTCTCATATCTTGTATATCAATATTTATTTAATATATGTGTATATATATTTCATTGTAGAGAACACAAGAACATGATTAATGAGTTCTCAAATCCTACAGCACTAATAACTTTAGAGCACCCATAATGCTTTGGGTCTAGTTTTGCTTACATGGACAAAAATATAGAAAAGTAATGAAATTAACTCCAATGCAAAAAGACTAGGTCTCTACTTGGGTCTAAAATATACTCAAGGGTAGACTGAATCTCATTTTTTTGCTGCCACATCAACATGACCCAATCCAATTGCATTTGAGTCTATTTCTTAGGTGGCATACAATTTTTTTTGGTTAAACCCAAAGTATTGTGGATGCTGTTAGGAAAAGATTGACAAACAAAATGAAATACAAATGGCTCATCACAAGCGGATCAATTAAAGATTAAGCTCATCTGCTCATCATATTTTTTAATAAAAATATATACTAACACTATTAAACATCAATACAGTTACTGCTTTGTGTATGATGTTTCGTTTATAAGAAAAATATGTATAATTATTAAAAAAGTATATCAACGCGCGAACACAATCATATCATCGAACAAATGGCAAATTTCTAAATGGTGCCAAGATTCCACAAACTGGTGAACCAAATTGCATCAAATGCCACCAACTGGGGTTTTCCTAGCAAAACACTCAATTGAGACAAGTTAATAAGTAGGTTCGTTTCCAATTTCTGATCTTCATTAATCAAGTTTCTGAACAAAACATACACTTCATTAATCAAATATATTGTACTATTCTTGCTTAGGTATGGCAAAAGAAGAAAAGAAAAATGAAGTGATCACGGCAGTTTACAAAGCATATATGCATTGCCCACAATGTGCAGACGACATTCAAAAGCCTCTGTTGAAAATTCCAGGTCTTTCTCATTAATTTCTGAAAAAAAAAATATAATATTTATTTTGATGACTTATTTTTCATTTTGCCTTCCATTTTGGGTCCTTTCCTACATTATAGAATGCTTTTACATAGACACCCAAAATGAAATTTGTTGTTAATTAGTAAAAAATTAAATAAATTACATAAATACAAACATAATGATCTTTGGATTATATGCAATGTCTCTAGGAGTGCATAAGGTTGATGCCAAATTTGAAAAGGGTGAGGTTACAGTTAAAGGTGCCATTGATGCCAAAAAGGTTCAAGAAAAGTTACAAAAATGGAGCAAGAAAAAAGTCGAGTTAAAGTCCGAGACTGAGTCCAAGGACGAAGTGAAAAAGGTAGTATTTGTTTNTCACCCTCACCAAAAAATAAAAAAAAAAATAAAAAAAAAAATAAAAAGGTGAATTATACAATTTTGTAGGCATACATAACGTTAAGACCGATATAAAAGCTGAGAGGATTACAATTGAGGGAGTCTTGGAGCCGGAAAAACTCCTGACGTATATGAGAAAACGAGTTCACAAATACGCGGAATTAATAGTACCCGAAAAGAAGAAGGAAGATAAAAAGGAAGAAAATAAAGAGAAGGGTAAAGGCTATGATGAGGAAAATAAGCAGTTTAAGTTTAAGGAGGTTAATAAAGTGGAGGCTAAAAATAAAGAAGGTGAAGTTGCATACTTGATACATTATGTATATGCTCCTCAAATGTTTAGTGATGAAAATCCCGATGCTTGTTCCATTATGTAGATACTTCATACTCTCTTTCTGTTTATTACTACACTTCATATTTTCTTTCTCCTTATTAATTTTCTAATTCCATGAGTCATATTTACAGTGAACGATGAAATACTTCTGTTAGACTGTTTAATCCTTATATTATGTATTATTATATATATTTATATATGATAATCTAGCTGTATGCCAGTATAATGGAAGAACCAAATATATATAACAATTTCAACATTGCAAGCGGCAAATATATTTGTGAACTAGAAATAAAATCAAAAGCAGCTAATATAGAAAAAAAAAATTCTTATATCAAAATCACGTTCAAATCTCTATTTCATACGGTCGGATAATTGTGATTTCGTTATTGATGCTTGTCATTCATTCAATAGAACATAACATAAATTGAAACATGATTTTAAAATAGAAAATCAGGTCGGGACTAATACATCCCTTGGACACAAAAGATTGATTTCATCAACACAAAACCAATAAATAAAGCCCTAGGGCACAAACAAATCAAAATCAAGAACACAAAAATCAAATAATTCAGAAAACAGCAAACCAAATCAAACTATGGAAAAAAAAGGAAAAGCAATGTGATGGCAGAACATAATATTAATTTAATTTCCGCTATGCTTTATTCGAAAACCCCAAAACGCCCCTGCCTACAGCAAATCGTTGTGAGCCGTAGGGCCGCTGGACCTCGCGGCGGCGGTGTCGATGACGCCGGTTCTGCCTCCGTAACCGTCGCCGCCGACGGCGGAGGAAGGGTCCATAGCGCCGGCGCCGCCGCTCATCGGATCCGCGGAGTATCCCGCCGCCCCGGGATTGGGGCAGTTGACGTCCTCGCCGCCGTGGGCGGTGTCGCGGTGGTGCTTCTGCTCGGCCGCCGCCACCTTCTCGGCGGCTTTGTTGACGTGGAGGTCCATGGCGGCCTCCGCCTCCCTCGCCATCCTCACCTCGTGGGCCACCTGCACTCTCGTCTTCGCAAGCTCTTTCTCCTCCTTAAAAAAAACCCCCAAAAAATTTTCAATTAATTAACTGTTTCATTACTTTTCAAATAAGAANAAAAACTTTCTAAATTAGACTTATATAGGGGTGTTATTTAAGTCCAACCGAGCTTCATGTTCGATCTGACTCAGAATCGGCTTGTTCAATAAACGAGTCAAAAAATTGGCTCCTTTATTATTGGGAAACTCGGCTCGTTTAATAAATTTAAAATTATAGACGAACTATTTTCGAACATGCTTAGTTCAACTGAACGAACTCAAGTACTCAACGTGCTTAAGTAAATAAATGAATTGAGCTCCACAAGTAAAATCAAATTGCATTATGTAATAATTCAGTTCGGATAACAATTCTACATACATACAATTGCACTTTCTTTTTTCATAATTAAAATATAAACTCAACTTTTGTAATTCAAATCTTCAGAAATAAATGATTAAGTTTTAATTACCTTTTCCTCTTCTTTGGCCTCAGCCTTGGCGTGTCGCATTGCGCTCATGTCACTCAACTTTTCCTTGATGCCTTGCATTTTAATTTCCTAATTATTAT
>BKCP01007181.1:2102602-2118309 GCA_008636005.1 Striga asiatica | reverse complement strand
AGCTGCAAGAATTGAAATTTCAGTTGAAATATTTAAGTTGTAACTTCTGCCAATGGCCAAAATTGCGAGTGACATGTATATATAGGCGATGGGTTTGGATTTAATTCTCCTGTAAATTATATCTTTAGTTGCATAAAAAGTTTAAAGCAATGGCTGCTTTACTTGACAAGTGTTGTAAATCGAGGGTTTATTTCCTATTTAATGGAGTTGGTTTTGAGATTGTGGCCACACGGAAAGTGAGCTTTTATGTGGCACTTGTCACCTCATACAGCCTGAGATTATAATAATAATAATAATAATGATAATAATAATAATATAATTATTATTATTATTATTTTGTGTTTAATAAATCTCCGAGGAGCAAAATTATTAAACTTATTCGTATAACAAATCGAATTTCTCATATTGGCATTTTAACCGCATTTATTTATTTATTTTCTCAAGATAAGGAGTGATATAAGAAATAAAGAACTATAAACTTCAAACTTCTGCAAATTAAAGAAAAAAAGGAAGAATTTCATCTACCACACTTGTCACACTAAGTTAGACAAAATTAAAATTCGATAATATTTAATTATGTTTGCCCAAATCGTCTCATACTCTCATTAAGGGAGACAATAAACCCTAACTTAAATAGTAACTTAGGAGATCATTACAAATATTGTCCCCAAATTCTAAAGTCAAACTTTTATATCTTCCACCTCAAATTGTAGACTTAGGGATGATTGTTTATGGATTCAACTAGTTTTTATTTGATTTGTTTTTTAAATATAATTAATTTTGAAAAAAAAAAAAGTGATATGATTAGTTTTTAGTGGATATATTAAAATAATATTTAAATAAAATAATTAAAATTGATTTGATGTAAAGTAGGAGAAAAATGATTGTAAGTGATGGTTAGTTAAAATTATGTGAGTGAATGAATAGTGAATTAAACTTGATGTGATTTGTAAGAATGGTGGGTTAATATTATTTAATCATATTAATAATATTGAAAAAGTAGAATTGAGTTAAAGTTAAATTAAATTTGAATTTTGATTGATTTTTTTATTATTCAATTTACATCCAATCGCTCTTGTCCTCTTTGTGTGGAGTTGAGCTTTGATACTTCAGCCCAAATCCATGATGTAATGTAAATATTTGGTGCAATAGTCAGTTGAGATCGTTCCATATAAATAAATAAAAAAAAAATAATAATAATAAATAAAAAATTGACAGTTATATCATTTAACATTAAATATGAAATTGTCCGTCTTGAATTATAAAATGAAAAAGTCGTGCTTAAAATTCAACTAAAGAAATGCGGTAATTTTTTTTTTAATTGTCAATTATTAATCCATACTTTTATACTGCAGGGTTTGATAAAGTTTTTGCTAGATATAAAATAAATGAATCCTTTAATCGATATTGACATATTATGGGAAAATACTACAATCCCCATATTATGTTCATTTTTAGTTAGGGTAGTCATGGCATATTGTCTATTATTTTATTCTATTAATAGCACAAGCTTTTGCAGCTGAAATACGAATTTAATACAAAATTTTTAAAAATTTTCAAACAAGAAAAATATTTTCTCCGATGTAGGTTGATCAACATTGTAATATCTGCTAAAATTTTTCAACAGAAAATATATTATTGTAATATTCGTCAGATTTTTATTATAATATTTTATGATAATGGGAAAGAAATTAGCCAAAGAATATCTTGCCACAATATTATTATTATTATTATTATTATTATTATGATCAAAATTGATATTTCTTAAAAATATCAAGTGGAAAATGGAAATATGGTATTTTAGCATTTTTTTTAATTAAAATAAATAAGTAAACTAACTAATTCAAAGTTCAAACACTATTATGCTACCCTAGATATTATGCAAAATAATGTGTACCTTGTGCATTGTAAGTTGTCTACCTCTTGCTCAAAAAGGAAAGCACAAATAATTCTCTGTTTCACGGCACACTTCGACAAGCTTGTCACCAAGGTCTTATGGCTTCTTCACATGGAGAAACTAATCATGTATGTTATTTTATTTTATTACAAATTATATTTAACAAAACAGAGTACGGATTTTCAGCTGTATTTGTTGTTAATTTCCGCAAAATAATAAACCAACCAAAGGGCTTTTTTTGTATTTTTCTTCTACTGATCAGCTGAAAAACGCAGTCAGTTGCTGGGTTTTTCATTTTCGGTCCAAATATGTTGTGGGTTTCTTTCGTAATTCAGTTTTGGAACATAATTTTCGCCATTTATGATTTGGGCAGGTTTTGATGGAAGATAAATCATCTGTGAGAATCATCACGCTCAATAGGCCTAAGCAGCTCAATGCGCTTTCAGCTACAATGGTACTAATTTACCCTTTTAAATTTCAAGAAAGTAAATGGTGATGACACAATTTGTGAGCTTTCGTTGATTTTGAGGTTTATTGTTTTCAAACTAGCTTATTATGGTAATGTATCTGTAATAACTAATTAGGGATGAATGTGAAATTTCCAAAGATTTTATCATGGAGGTGATGATGCCATGGCTTGGCGCCAAGTATATGAGCAATTTTTCATATGTTTTGGATTGAGAATGTTAAGAGAATAATTGGGACTTGACTTGCACACTAATCCTAATATCCCTTTTGTGTACAATATTGATTCGGCATGTGTTGGCAAGCTCTTTAGAATGAGCAAAAAATAAAAATAAAAATGATTGAATAGATTCTTAGCTCCTAGCTGCAACACATGAGATTATGAGACTGTTTACACAAACTGTAGAATTCCATTTTTTATAAAGACTTTTGAAGTACTCCCTTCAAATTGAATGCTAAAAAACTTTTTCAATGCAATCCACTAATCCAGGTGTCCCGTTTATTGGAGCTTTTTCATGCTTCTGGAGAGGACCCTTCTATCAAACTAATAATTTTAAAGGTATAGTTGTTTCATCATACTCGACACACTGAATTATGTCCTCCCGGTTCACTGATTTCCGCTCGTCTTTGCAAAATGTGGGGCCCACATTTGTCAATGTACTGTTTTTCGGCTTCTTCAAGATATAAACCATTTTAATAACAGGGTAAAGGAAGAGCATTTTGTGCTGGAGCTGATGTTGCAGAGATTGTTCATTATATTAATGAAGGTCAATAAAGGTTCTTCTAGTTATTCGATTGTTAGACATCGTGAAATAGATCCTTCATATCTAATTTTAATTGTTTTTTGAACGTCAGGTAAATGGAAATTAGGTGCAAATTTGTCGAGAGAGGAACTTACGATGAACTATGTGATGGCTACATACAGCAAACCCCAGGTGTTACTTTTCGGGAAATATTTTAAGTATTTTATTCTACTTAGTTGCTGCTGCTGTTTTCATTTGAAATATTGAGCTGAGTTCTTTCATTTTTCTTTTTTTTTTCCTCCTCTTTTTCTTTGTCAAAATATGTTAAAGGTTTCAGTTCTTAATGGGATTGTGATGGGAGGAGGAGCTGGTGCTTCTATACATGGAAGATTTCGTGTTGCTACAGAGAATACGGTATTTGTCTGAATGACATGTGATGTATGGAGACCTTTTTTTTTTCTTTTATTTATCTTATACGCTGAAGAAAACAATGATTCTTTAGTTAATCAAGCATTTGAAATGTTACTCATATGAGCCTTGCTTTTGTAACCATCTTGCAGATTTTTGCCATGCCTGAAACAGCACTGGGACTTTTTCCCGACGTAGGGGCTTCCTACTTTTTATCTAGACTCCCCGGATTTTTCGGTAATTACTTTTATTCCCATTTTATATCTATAAGCACATAATTCTGAGGTAGATGTTCTGCACCTTCGAAGGTCTATGAGCTGCTGTAATGCATAATCAGTAAAAGGAGCTACATGGAGGTATACCGTATATGGACGTAGTTTATATTTATCTGACTTGTCGATTAGTTGCTTTCCACTTTTAATTTACTAAATTTCGTATAATTCATATAATTTTCTTGGAAATAGTAATAATAATAATGATCTCACACATATATGAAAACCTGTTTAAAATAATAACCATGTTACCTTTTCATCTTTCTTGTTTTGAGAAAACACATATTGACATGCCTTGTATTTTACTTCTTGTTGATTGCATTTACGGAAAAACTCTGCGTAAATAAGATTTTGATTTGTCCTAAAATTTGAAATTTAAACAGGAGAATATGTTGGTCTGACGGGTACAAGGTTGGATGGTGCAGAAATGCTCGTATGCGGTCTAGCAACTCACTTTATTCCATCAGAGGTATAATATTAATCATTCAGTCTTTTGTACAATATATGTTCACTTTTCAAGCTCTCTACATTTTTTTAATTATTTAAAATATGCTTCTTTTGTTGGATAGAAATTGCCGTTGTTAGAAGAAGCACTTGTTAAAGCAGAATCTGGTGATCCAGTTGTTATATCTTCTATAATCAGTGATTACTCACACACACCAAATGTGAAGCCGAATAGTTCTTACCGCAGGTAAAATTATTATTGACTATAGCAATGTTCTCTTTTTTTAAACACTTGAATTAGGAAAAGTAACTTGAACGCCATCCGCACGGAAAGAAATTTCCGAGCAGTTAGGCTTTCGCATCCTTGTTACAAATATGGTTTACTTATTTAGACTTATTGTTTTTATTTGTAAACATATTATATTCACACGAATTACTGCACTCCTCTTACATCTTGTTTTTCTCCTCTTATTTTTCACTAAGGTTTTTCTTCTAACTATACTTGCAGGTTGAATATCATCAATCGATGCTTCTCACGAAGAACAATAGAAGAGATTATAGCCGCCCTTGTAAGGACATTTGAAGGGATTAATTATATCGATTTTTCCATGTCCTTGTCTGAAAGTTTTATATTTAAAAAAGCTTCTAATATTTTTCTCTTTTCGCTTTCCATTTTCAGGAGAGGGAGTTTGCTGAGACAAAGGATGATTGGATCATGTCCACAATACTGTCTTTAGAAAAAGTGTCTCCTATGAGCCTTAAAATTTCTCTTAGATCTGTAAGCACATTAGTAGTCTTTATTTATTTATTTATTTTGATTTATTTTCGCCTGAGTTGTATATTCATACACATTTTGCATGCGGCTTGTAATGCTAGTGAACTGTATAAATGGGCAGATTAGAGAAGGAAGGCTCCAGGGCATTGGTAAATGCCTTATTCGAGAATTTAGAATGCTTTCTCACGCAATGCGCGGAGAAATTTGCAAGGATTTTACGGAGGTACCAATAGCTAACATATCGTAACTCGAATTTTTTTCCCTATCTCTATTCTTCGTAAAGTTTGAAAGTATTATATTCTGTTTTCAGGGTTGCAGAGCTATACTGATTGACAAGGACCGAAATCCGAAGGTACACTACACTGGCCTTATTTAAAAGGAAAAAACTTTAGAATTAGTGTTAGTGATTTAAAGATTTTGCAATTTATTTTTTTTTTTCGTTTTTACAGTGGGAACCCTCCAAAATTGAGTCGATCAGTGACGAAATTGTTGACCGTTACTTCTTGAAGATGGACGATGATGATGACTGGGAAGATTTGAAATTACCTGTGATCAGGTCAGATTTACCGGCGAATGTCATTGCCAAACTGTAAAATTTCATCCTCGGTCACTGTAATTTGCAATTTACTTTACAGTAAGAACAATTCGATCAATTTGATGTGCTGCAATTCTAAAGTAATGTAGACTTTGCTTTGCCCATTGTGTCTATACTTTTTCAATATGAGCAAAAGATTTTTTCCAACTCTTTTGACTTACAGAAAACTCTTTTAAATTTCAATAAGTTAGTATGATATTATCATATTAACGAAAATCCTGGGTGGTTAAACTATATTTTAGTTCATGAAACATGTGAGGAGAAAAAAGCTTCTGAAATCATAAATCAAGGATCAATATTTTGCTCTGAGTTTGACCATAAAAATAAAAGGATCTAAAGTTAAAAATCTAAGATTCGTTGGTAGTTAAACTAAATATTTGAAGCCCCAGACTTTGTATGTTATGTCAGCCAGAAATAATTAACTATATTTTATTTATTGATTATCATGAATAAAGTGAAAAAAAAATAGAATAAACTAACATGAACATATGAACTGATTGGCTCAACCAAATTGGACTAGTAATATTGTGGTAAACAATTTCGGTTGCTTTTATAGGTCTTATCACATTATGTCTCCCTAACTACCCAAACAAATTTAAAATAATGCAAGAAAATCTTGAATTAGATATATGAAACGAATCTGCTGGCAATCCTTGACTGGTTCCCATCAAAATTGAGCAAATAGGTCAGCCGATTTATGAATTATGTAAGGCCTAAAATATTCTCATATATCTACAGTATTGTGATCAGTGCTTATTTTGATGTAAATAATGTATTATTCAAATAAATTATATTATGCTTGTAATTCGTACAAAGAGATGTATCAACATTCACATTGGCTGCACATCTTTTATCTTTAATTTAAGTACATGTGATGGATATTAATCCAATAAAGTTTATGCATATATATTACATTTCTGGAGCCTGAATTAGTTAGTTCAACCCTTAGAAGCTAATTTTCTACAGTAAAACATAGAAGATTAATTGATTATAATTGAACATATAAAAATTGTTTCCAATATTATAAAAATTTTGACCGTAGATTGATTGTAATTGAACATATAAAAATTTTTATTTTATATACCAATAAAGTCAAATCTTATACATATGCATGCACATTTTCCTCCATATATATCGCGAAAACACCTTCTCGGCACTTTCCTCCGTCTCACTAAACAACATTTTATTATCGAATTTTTTGTTCTTTTCATTTTTTACTGTTTATTGTTTGCTGCTTGATCAGGTTAATAATATCAAAGAAAGTGATTGATGATACACACGGTATACGGTATACCGGTAATTAAGTAGAGGTGTAAACTAGCCAGACCAAGCTTGACCTTCTGATATTATTTGATCTCGGACTCGAATTCAACTCGTTTCTTACTTTTAATAAGCCAGTCGATAAAAAATTACATAAAAAAAATAATTCTATTTTCAAGTCTTAACGAGTTGAGCTGTATTGATTAGACTCTTTAACTAAACGAACTTTAAATAAATTCAAGCTAGAGCCATAACCAACCAAAGATGTGTCAAACTCAACTTCAACATTCTTGCTCCATAAAATAAAATCAAATCCAAGTATAATTAATATCATCACAAAACATATAACAAATTAATCACCTTTCAAACCCCTCCAAAAAAAAAAAGAAAAAAACAATATAACATTAGCAAGAATCAATCCCTAACCCCAAATAACCCCTCAACTCCACCGCCGGAAAACAAGGGTACCGCCGCCAAGCTCCGGCGTGCATCCTTAGTATCCCCACCACCCTCTCCTTCGTCCTCCCGCCGCCGCCACCTGCCGCCTGCAGCAGGGCCAGCATTTTCCGAACCGCCCCACAGACGAGCATCTCCTCCAAAACGCGCTCCATCGGGTGGAAACTCGAGACGAGCCACAATATCTTAACCGCGACCCGTGTGACCCAATGCGACACGTCACCCATCTTCTTGCACACTGCTGCTAATCCCAAATCGTGCTCAATCAACGCCAGCCGCCCGTCCGCACACTCGCACATCAACTTTATCAGCTCTAGGATCTTTTCGCATCTCGACCTGCTCGACTCTGGCAAGAGCTCGACTAACGAACACATGGCCCCCGCCTCGATGGCTTTTAATCTATAATCATTGTAATTCACTATTGTTAATTTTAAAACAATACATCGTTTTCGCATTACTACGTTATGAGTGCAGAGATATCCATATTTACGTGTTGAATGCTTTGTGATCCTATGTGTCAATTATATATATACCTGGATTTCTTGGAAGCTTGTAGGATCCGAACTAGAAGTTGCAAAGCGCACGAGCTGGCTCGACTACACACCTCGTCCGAAGCCATCTCTAACAACGACTTAAAAAAGTCGACATCGACATCGCCTTGTTGGCGCGCCATGTGGGCCCACCGCGGCCCGTTATTATCATCCGACCACATCCTTAAAAGTATCGAAATTGCCCAAAACCTCGACTCCGAACTACCCCTCCTCAGCACAACCGCCAAACTGCCCATGAAGTCGGGGCCCGCCACGTCATCACCACCTTCGTCCACGTCATCGAACGGGACCACGTGGAGCACCCCGAGTGCCTCCTCGCAAGCCCTTAGAGTCGAGAAATCGCAGCCCTCGAACGCCTGCCCAATTATCCCGGCGAGAATCCCGACACCGCCAGACCGCACGAACTCACGCGCGATGACGTCATCGCTGCCCGACGATGACGACACGAGTGCTGACCTCAGCTTCTGAAGCCAGCTCACCCTGAATGGGCTCGAGCAGAGCCCATCGAGGATTTGGGCCAGCTCGGGGCCACGAGAGGAGGATGCACGTGTGGCGAGCCACGTGTCGATGAGGCGGCGGAGGGTATGGTTGGGGGTGGTTTCGGGTGTTTGGATGGGCAGCATTGTGGCCGGGCAGGTTTTTTTACGGTAGTCGTGAAACCACTTCTCGATGTTTTTACGGTCGTATGTTACGCCTGTCGAGATCGTGACCGGGTCCCGCATGAGCTCCATCGAGATCGGGCATCGGAAGTGGTCNTATGGAGATGACATGAGAAGGTTATGGAGATGTAATGTGATCATCTCACAATTTTGGTTTTTAGAGTATTGTTTGGGGTGCATTTATTGTCTCTATAATTCAAGGTTTTAGCTAAATGGCACCATACTTTAGATGTCAATTGCTTTTGAGGTACAAAGAAATTGGTCCTAATTAACCACCATAATAGTTATCTATATCTCACACTGGTGTTAAGTGTTACGTTTTTTTAATGGTGATGTAGGTATACTTTTATAATAAAAATGTATATTTTTAGTATGAAATGTCAAACTAAGTAAATTTATTTAAGGATTAGGCCTGACTTATAGCAATTTTAACTGGTCTTCTATAGAACATTTGCACCACTTGGCTTGAAATGTTCTGCACCCGTGAAAACACTGTTGAAAAAATATTTTATTTTCTTACACAATTTTCTTAATGAAGCTAACAGAACCGCATGATAATTGGGTTGACTTTAATGTGGCTGTAATTTATTGTTTTATACAAAAATAGTATACTGTATTGGAGCAGATCTAACGTTAGGCACTAGACATGCACGACATTCAAAATTATTATTATTTTTTTAAATAATGGTATTAAATAAATTCAATTTCGTATATCTGAATTCTGAAACAGTCAAAAGTTATACTTTATTGAGTAAATTACCAAATGTAGGCTATTTAGCTCCACTGGTATTATTTTTAAATGAAGCACTGTATTATATTCAAATTCATTGGTCAGCTTATAGAACATTCGCGGCACGATTTGCTATACTTTCTATATGAGCATCTCCAATTCTTAAATATAATTATAGTAAATTATATTCTACATTAACATTTTTGGTAATTTATTTACTTTTAATCCTCCAATGCACAATGTTATCACAAATGTAGTGATGAGGTGGATATAATTAATGTGTACAATGTAGAGATGAATGTAGTTTATCCACATTCTCATTCACATTATATCCAACCAATGCAGAAAGGAGAGAGAAATAGTATTACCATTTTCAAAATATCTAATTATTTAATTCATTTTTTTCATATTTATAAAATTTTTATTTTGGCCAAGTGAACAATATTGTGTTTGATTATATTGTGCATTGGAGATAATTTTTTAGAACTAAAGTTGTGAACCTAACAATTATCTTACGTGGTTCACAATTCATCTAATTATATGATATTTGTTAAAATTTATGTAATAACAACATTTATGTATTGGAAATGCTCTGAACGTGGATGACTTGTGCAGACTGTTGAGCTGCCTCACTAACTCTGATATATCAATATGTAAACATAATTACTTAGGCAAAATTAGGTAATATGTCCAGTAATTTTGAATAAATCTGCCAGTAGCAAATGAAAATGTCCACTTGCTAGTAAACATCCAGCGAAGTAGGTTCGAAAAGCAAAAACTATCCAATTACTAGTTGTAAAAAAACATGTGTAGGTGTAGCAAATGATTTGTCAATGTACATAACTATTATAATAACCGAAATTAATAACAGAGCCGGCTTTTGGAGAGCAGGTGAGCAACTGCACAGGGCCCCCAATTAATTGGGGCCCCATATATAAATATTAAAATATTATATATATATATATATAATAATATAAATAAAAAATATAATAATATATTAAATGACATTCATGTTAGAACATTAATCTTGTTTTTGTTGTATTTTGTGGGTACGAGGACATCTTGTTTTAGTTGTATCGTTAAATATTTGTATTTTATTAATAAAATATTAAAAATATACTATTCAATATTGTAATTAGAGGGGCCTAATTTTATTTTTCGCTCTGGGCCCAAAAAATGTTGGAGACGGCCCTGATTAATAATAATATCATTCCAAAAATAGCAAAAATCCTGTCTGCGTGGGACTATCTGATTGGTTGATGACGAAGGATATGTGATGGTCAAACCATCATGTGATTAATTTAATTGAGTACTAACATATATAGTTGTGTCGGTTCAATTTAATAGTAGATGTTTTAGTTCTTTAGTAATGGCAATTGATGTTTTAGTTCAATATAATACTAATATTGTATCATCCACATAGAAACAGGCCAAGGCAGACCTAAATATTTCCTACTATATTATTCACTAACAAAATAGATTGCATGTGAAAACAATCTCAATATTTATCAAATATATTCTTTATCTGTCATTAATATTTTCATTAGCATTTTAAAAGGAATCAACATCTAGAGCCCCACATTTTATACTTATAAAAGAAACATTAATCACAAAAGAGCAAAGGTTTTAATCTACTACAAACCTCCTCAGTTCTTGATATTCGTTTCTATGTTACAAATTGTACCTTCGAACAGAGAATTTATTGGAAAAAAAAACGTGGACATTGTATTTAAAAGAATCCATTAACGACAACCCAAAGAATTAAAACAATAATAAAAAATATAAATCTTTAAAGCTGATTGGGCAGGGAGGCAGTGTATATAAAAACAGAGGATTTGTGAGAAAGATCGATACTTTGTTGAGCCAGGTAAATTTAGCGACTCTACAACTTCCAATTATTACAATTCGAGTTTTCAAGAGCCTCACAAATTTTATAAGTTATTCTTTTTTTTTTTCTTTTTTTTTTTCTCAATTTACAATGTGTAGTTCCCTCCCCTCTACGACGGAAACAAATTTACAGCCGAAGTTAAAATAGAGAAAAAAAAATGTGGCTGCATTTAATTATCTATCTATATAAAATAAGAATAAAATTAATCATTTTTAGAAATAATTTCTCACCAAAATCATTAATTACATAATAAAAAAGGTAATTTATATCTTTTTAAGTGTTTTTAAATTATAAAAAAAAAACCCATTAAATGCACTATCATACTTTCGCATGCTGTTTGACCTGCCATATTCTCAGTTTTCGTTGTAAAAAAAATATTATAGGATTTTGTTTTGTGTACATTTTGAATTTATTTAAAATTAAACTATTTTAATGATATCTTAATCTTTTTTTTATAGTAACGATTTCTTTTTAGCAGATTTTTTAAAACCACATATTAAAAAATGAAACCACATTCTAATTTTGGACGAAACATATATTTTTTAATTTTTTAAAAACAAAATATAAAACTGCAATGGAGTTAGACATGTTATATTATCAATTTTATGTTTATAATTTTTTATAAAAATAAGCTATAAAAGGTATACTCAAAAAACAAAATTATTCTCAATATTGGAATGAATTTGGTATAAAAAATGAGAATAATTGACAAAAAACATATGTATTCAAAATCTACACTTTAAGGTAACAGTTTTTTTTTATATTCTATATAAAATTAAACTTCACCTGATAAATCATATCTTTAGTATTTATGACAATATAAATATTTTCACTATAATTTTATTTTCGTGGTGTTAACATTATGAAAATCAACAAAGAATTAGAGGAAAGAGATGTCTATGCAATTCGAAATTACCAAGTGGAGTGCAATCTTGATATATATCGATCTACAGTTAAATGCAAAATGATTTTGCATGAAAAAATAAAGAGGTTTTTAACAATGTACGATTTTTTCATGACGAATATTTTATAATTATTTGACAAATGCTCTATGTATTATATAACTTATTAATTAATAACCTTCAATTATAAATTTTACAAAAACAAATACAGCCCATGTCACGGGTTGTATTTGATTTTAGGGTAAATTATGTCAAACTCCCTTGTGTTATACGAAATAGGTGCGCTTTTTAAAAAATACATGACACCCCCTTGTATTTAAGTAGTTGTTGCACGATTCACCCATTCCGTCCAACTTAACGCCGCGTGCACAACACCTTCTATACCTGCGAATATTTTACATAATTAATAAATTACCTTTATACCCTCCTGTA
Organism: Striga asiatica; assembly: GCA_008636005.1. NCBI lineage: Eukaryota > Viridiplantae > Streptophyta > Magnoliopsida > Lamiales > Orobanchaceae > Striga > Striga asiatica. The sequence goes on along the minus strand of BKCP01007181.1, from coordinate 2,105,832 downwards.
CTTTATTGAACAAACTAAAATTTTTTGCCAATAGGAGGAACCGAACCTGGGTCTCAAAGAGGTGAGCTTGCCCATTAAACCAATGGGCCATATTGATTCTTGTATAAGAATTGTAAACAGATACATTTATTATATCAACTCTAAACGAATTAATAAAGTAAAATAAAAATATAATAGGTAAATTTAAAACAAATTAAATAATAATAATAATAATAATAATAATAATAATAATAATAAGAGTTTGAGAATAAAAATAATGTAAAAAATACAGTATGATAGAACTTAATATAGTAGCATGAATTGAAATTAAATAAATTATATATTTCTATTATAAAATTAAAATTAATATAAATTTGGAAATATATAATAATAAAAAAAATTAGATTTAAAAATAAAAACAATAATTAATATAGTAGGTACATTTAATATGTATTAAATAACCATAACAATCATAATAATATAATAATAACATGAAATAAATTAAATTAATATAAAAATAATGAAAAATAAATTATAATAAAGTAAGATAAAAGTAATTATAGTAGCAGGAATTAACATTAAATAAATTAACAATTTTATTTATTAAAATAAAATTAATAATATAAATTGTAAATGTATAATAATAATAATATTAAATTAGAAAATGAATAAAATTAAAGTAAACTAGTTAAAATAACATAAAAAATATAATATAAAATAATAAAATATAAAAATGTTAATGTAAAATAAATTAACTTATTATAAAATAGTATATTAAAATAAATAAAAATATTAAATTAACAGTAAAATAAAAATATAATTTATCTATTAATTTTTAGTACAATTTACTCTTCAATACCATATGAATAAAAAATTAGAAAGAAATTATTATTTTTAGTAAATGATTTTAAATAGAAATAAATAATTTTAATTTCAAAATTTTATTTAGTAAAATATATTTTAATTTTATATCATTGTATTAAGTTAAACAAAATAAATAAAATTTGATAACTAAGATATAATAAGATGAAACAAGATGAATAATTTAATAGTATAATATGAAATATTACAATTTAAAATAAATAATAAAAACAAAAGTAGATGAAAATAATTTAAATTAAATACAATAAATATTTTTATTTTAACTATAATTTTTGTATAAATACATATAAGTTATTGTAATTATTCAATTTATTTTGCATAGTTTATTATATTTTAATTTATTATAAGCTTATAGTTTATTAATGTATTTTAATATAATTTACATTATCTTTTAAATTTAATTTGATTTGTACATGTGTAATGTCTATATATATTTAACGTTCTTAAATCTAATACACAAGTTGGACTGGTGGGGTGGTAGCAATGCTCCTTTCCTCCCATGAGGTCTTGGGTTTGAACCTCATGGCCTGCAAGTGATAAATTCAATTTATCAAAAATATATATAAAAAATTCGGAGGATATAATAGGGTTTTCAGTAAAAAAAAATAACTCCGTTAACTGGACAAATAAAAAAAAAGGAAGCGTGTACATCGGTTACTCTAATATAAGAGGGTGTTATGCATTTTTTAAAACACAGGGTACTAACGCGCCTATTTCCTATAACACAGGCGGAGTTTACCCTTTCATTTTACTAAAAGATAGTAGAAATGTCCTCTAGACTTCACTCTAGTATTTAATAAGTATTTATTACTTGCGGTGCTACGTGTCACCAAGTTTCTCTGTTGTACCGTATGCACGTTCAGTTGTACGCTATATCACAAATCATAATCAAATTGTGTTTGTATCATATTGCATCCTTTTTTTTCTACGGAAACCGTTTCTCGTACCATGTCTTCTACCAATGGAGAAACCGATCAGGTTTGGGAAGTTAAACCCCCTTTTTACATGATTTTATAGTTCAAATTTTTCATTTTCATATTCATTTGAAGTTGAAGTTCGAACCTTGTCGGATAGTTTGCTCCGATTACAATCTTGATTTATCTACTAAAAAACGCAATCTTTTTCTGAAATTTTCCTATTTTCGATCGATATATTTTGTGGGTTTGTTTCATAATTCAGTTTGATGCTCGAATTTTCGGCAGTCGCTTTAAAAACTGATGAACTTTGGGCAGGTTTTGGTGGAAGAGAAATCATCTGTGAGGATTTTCACGCTTAACAGGCCAAAGCAGCTCAATGCACTTTCAGCTGCAATGGTATGTACTGTGTTAATCGTTAGCTGCGCTGTAAGAATTTTTAGACAGTTATTTATGAACACAGCTGTTGTTACACTAACACATTATTTATCTTGTTGAGATTCTTTTGTGATCATAATCTAGGTGTCTCGTTTGTTGGACCTTTTTCTTGCTTGTGCAGATGATTCTTCAATCAAATTAATAATTTTAAAGGTATATATGTTATCATTATTTAAATTACCAACTGGGTCCTGTTTATTAATCAAATGATGAACACTGGTGTTGTCAATTTCGTTTTTACTTTAGTTTACATATGTTCGTGCCGCTAATAACAGGGGAAAGGAAGAGCATTTTGTGCTGGAGGTGATGTTGCTGCAGTTGTTCATGATATTAAACAAGGTAGACTGGCTGATAAGTTTTTTGTTGATTGCTATTGTGAACTAAACCCATTGTATATAATCGGCTGTACATATAAGTTGATGTGTTGAAAGATTTGTTGGCTGTCAAGTGTCAAATTAGAATAATAGTATATTTTTGAGTTATTTAAGGCTTGTAGTATGTGTATTATTTTATGAAAGTAAAAAATATAGGCTATTGCCTTTTGCAGTAGAGAATGACCCGTTTTTCTGTGTGTCATCAGGTAATTGGAAGTCAGGTATGAGTTATTTCAGAGAGGAGTTCACAATGAACTACGTGATTGCTACTTACAGTAAACCTCAGGTGCTAATGTGTGACAATATATCCAAGTTTGTTTAAATTCTTGTGGCTCCTTACCGATTCTTCTTGGTCTTCTGCAAATTTGTGATCAAAGGTTTCAATTCTGAATGGAATTGTGATGGGAGGAGGAGCTGGTGCTTCTATACATGGTAGATTTCGAATTGCTACGGAAAATTCGGTATTTATCTTTTTTCTCTATCAAATTACTACATTCATTGTGATGTAAGAAAAATATATAAGGAAAAGTCCACTTTGTGTCCATTCAGTGATCAGTATTATTATCAGTGACTTCTAACTCGCATTATGATTTTTCATTTTCATGGAGATTAATGATTTTACGTAATTGATCAGCACTCACTT
>BKCP01007181.1:2069401-2092675 GCA_008636005.1 Striga asiatica | reverse complement strand
TGACCAAATAATTAATGGGAGTGGCTGTAGTCCCGTAACGGTACCGTGTCGTCTTTAAATTATACACCTTAGGATTGTAGTGGATATTATTATCCATTGATAGATACAAGACCACAATATTAAGGTGGAGACTAAAGCACATGATATAGAGCTCTCCCACCTCTATTACAACTTTCTTTTTAAACAAAAAAAGTATATTATGTTTTGTTTATTTTTCACGTGTAATGTAAGAAAAATATATAATATTAATAAACATACCATAAATTTAAACTAACATTCAGTTTTTAAATATGATAAAAATATTAAAATATTTTTAAGTTTGTTTCATTTATTATATTTTACATGTCTAACAATTATGGTATGTGCATAATAAAATTAATTTTTATATTTATTTAATTTGGGTATACTTGGTAACTATTATTCATTAAGTTTATTTCATTTATTAGAAAAATTATTATACTACAAGGCGGTAAGTCGTACAAGCAACATATGTCATTTTAAATATAAATAGTAGTACATTTTTAAATATATATATATATATATATATAATTTAAAACAAATAGTTCTATTCCTTATTTTTTTATATTTAAATTTAAATTTCCTAACTAGCATTCGTGTAATATACGGGTATTGTACCAGTTTAAGTTATTTAAATTAAATTTTGAATGTTTATATATAGCCTTATATCATAATTATTTTCTGTGATATTAATCCAAGTTGTAAGGATGATTTTTTTTTAATTTATTCTGCATATAAAATAATACTATTTATTATTTTGTTATAAATTTAGTGTTGCAAACGAGTTGAGTTAAGTCGAGCATGAATCTTGTCGAGCGCAGATCGAATTTGTTTTTTCACTGCTCGAGCTGGAGGTCGAGCTCAACTCGATGCTCGACATAGCTCGGGTTCGGCTCGAAATAACAACTAAATTTTAAATATAAATGTAATATTTTTAATCTAAACAGACAATTTTGGCCTTGGTATTCAAATATTAATAAGTAAACTATACGGTGTATTTACGTAAATAAAAATTTGAGCGACTCGTCAAGCTTACGAATCTTTTGAAATGATGCTCGAGACTCGACCAATTTGCTCGATTGAACTGCTTGAGCTAGACTCGAACTCGAACTTGATCGAGCGTTAACTCGAGTGATCGCTAGCTGCTTGTGAGCCACTCAGACTTGTTTGTAGCCTAGTTGTAATCCAAGGGTCCAAGCTTTTCACATGTTATTTATATAGATTTTTTGTCTTTAATAGTGTGTAGGTATAGATACTAAAATACAGATATATGATTTATTTTTATTTTTCACCAACATTATTTTCTACTATAAGAAGATAGTTGCCAAAATATAAAAAAAGTCAAATAAATAAAATCTCGCAGCAGGATAACAGTTGTGAAAAAATTAGTTTACATTCAAGTACATGGGTTTAGATGATATAGCAAAATATCATTGGATGTAGTTCAAGGGAATGGATCCGTTTTAAAGCTGTTATATCCCTTATATATAATTCTCGAATTTGCGAAGCTTAAGAGACAGACTTGCATGTTTTGGGGTCCTATGTGGCAAATTTTCAAGCTTTGTCATTTGGTTTGGATGAATTTTAATTTTACTCTCAATCAAGAATAACTAGTACGTAGCATGTGCGATGCATGAGACAGAGATATTAAATGAATCATTTCTATAGAGCTTGTTCGTTAAGTAGCTTGTGCGATGCACTAGACAAAGATATTAAATGAATAATTTTCATAGAACTTGTTCGTTAAGACCTAAAAAACAATAGAGTTGGATCATTCAACTTTCACCTCTTTTCATCAGCGTCATTTTTTTGTCGAGACGTTAAATCTAAGTCTGTTAGCGCTAGCCCGTGAATTAATTAATGTATTATCCCGCTAACAGATTTCTATTAATATAAATTTGATTTTAGTATAAAAAAAAGTACCAATTTTACTTATTCTTATTCCTCGTATAATACTCAAATATTATTTTATTATAAATTTTGTTGTAATATAATGTTATTATTATTATTTGTAAAAGTTATAGATGTGGTCTTTTTCTTCTTTTTATTTTATGTAATGAAAATATTTAGTGTATAGTTATATTTTAATATAATTAATTTAAATTATGTAAATAAATTTAAAATAAAACATTGCGCACAAATATTTTACAAAATATGCACAAATGTCTTTTTAGAATATATTTTTTTTATAATAATTAAACAACTTTGATTTAGTAATTGTCAAAACTAAATCCATTCTATAATCAAGAGATTTTTAATTTGCACCATACGTCTTTATAGTTCATTATTCATACTTTGCAATGAAAATATATCTTAAAAGAATTTCACTATGGAAAGAAATCAAAATAAAAAATGATAAAAAAAATTCATGGTTAACTATAATATACTATAGTTAATTTTATTATCTGGTAAAATTAACTAATGTATGTGATAAATGACAAATTATATTAACCTGAAGAATAATTTTTTTTTTTATATATATATAATGAAATAAATATGAAGAATAAAAATTACTTAAAATGTTACAATTTTTTATAAATATTTAGGATGAAAAGTCAATATTTGCGAATAAAATAATATGCTTAGAATTTAAAATATGTTTTTATTTCTATTTTGACAATAAAATAATCAATACGAGTGACGAAAAATTAAATCTATAGTTTATTATAATGGATATTGATTAATTATTGCCGATATTAATTTATCATTATATAAATAGATTAACCATTTAACAATTTTAGCAGTTATTTCCCGCCAAATACATTTAATGCCTACTAAATATAGATTTTCGGACATTATTAATCTGTTGGCCTTCAAACTCGGACCTAACAATTTGATCCCGTATGATTTTGAATAGCTATCCTAAAAGATATTTATTTTACAAATATAAAGATAAAGATTATTTTACAAATAAAAATTCTAAAGAAGTATTTGATTCACCAGACTCTTTAATTGCTATGTTGGCCTTCAAACTCGGACCTAACAATTTGATCCCGTATGATTTTGAACAGCACTCCTAACAGATATCTATTTTACAACAATAAAGATAATGATTATTATACAATTAAAAATTCTAAACAAGATTAACTGAATTCTTATGATTGCTATCTTATTTTAAAATAATTTAGGTTATAGTTTTAGTTTTATTTTTTTATTTTTAACAGCCGCATTGTGTAGATGCTGTTTTTCATTTCATCGAGTAGAACTTTGTTCGAAATTTTTAATATTATATTTGAATATTACTTATTTTTATATATTTTTTAGTTTATTTCAATTATTAGCTATCACAATACATATTATTTATTCATACATTACAACATACATTGAATACCAATTTTTCGAACATTTAATCTATACTTATATAAAGAGCCATCTCATTTATTAGATTTAGTAGAAAGAAAAGTCAAAAGTAATTAATGCATTCTATTTCTATCAATTAATTTTTATTTAATTGTTTTTTCCCATAAAATCGGTACAAAAAATAAATGTACGTAAAACAAAAAAAGGCATATTTGATCGGAAGATAAAATCTTGATTTTACACAAAATAAATGAGATGTCAAACCTAAATTGAAGGGTTTGGTTATCTATATAGATATTGATTTACGTAAATCAATACATCTAATATTTATGATTTGTGTAGATTTAAAATTTCTTCTTATCTTTGTACAAAAAATCTTATCTAATTGTATGGAAAATCTTATCTACGTGATTTCCGTATATCAAGAATTTTTCTTAAAAATCTTAACAGATATTGATTTTACTCTACCAATTATAAATTATAAATCTCAAAATATTGAGTCATCGTCTTCCTCAGTTTCAACCTCCTACGAAAAAAATATCCCCAATCAGCATTTCATTCAAAATAATGAATCAAGGATTTAGCTTAATCAAACAAGGTAATAGGTCTTTCATCCAATACTATCTTATTGTACAATTTTCATACGTATTAGAAAATTTTTATTTAATATTGCATCTTATAATATAATATTCCCAAATAAATATATCCCGTGCCTCGCACGGGTCACGTACTATATATATCCCGTACATTATTATATATATCCGTACATTTTTCTTTATTCATGTATATAATTATAAGCTATAATAAATAACTATAAAATTGTGCGCCACGTGCATCGCACGGGCTCTGCACTAGTATTATTTGTCGGTATCATAATAAAATCCATTTCTTTATATCTTCTGTTTGTTTCTTCTTTCTTTTTAATTTTGTATTCTTCATTTTCCCTTTTTGGGTGGTGGTGATCAATTGAGAATTGAGAATTAACTTCTAATTGAACCTCAAAGGAGGTTATGTACATAACTATTGAAGTTATTCCGGCTAAACTTCGTAATGAAATAAATTTGACGAAATCCATGTTCATAACAAGATATATGAACAGAATTTCGGAGATGATCAATCCAACGATATATGAGTAAATACTAACTGTTATGGTCATTATATTAACTACAAATCTTCAACTGATGCCCAAATAAAATGCTACCATTACCATCCCAAATTTTTAGAGAGATCAAAATGCCGTACTATACACACAAATCGAAGCATATATACTTGTGTGAAGCCAAAAAAAAAAGGGTAAATTAAAGCTCATAACCAGGAAACCTAGCCTGGGAAGGTTCAATCATATCCAGAAACAGATAAGCCATTCCACCAATACCTTCAAACAGTGAATATGGACAATCTCCTCCATGCATGACCCCTTCCGAAATCAGTCTTTGAGCCCCGTCGTGAAGAAAACAAGCAAATGCTTTGGCCCTATATAAAAACTCTGGTCTACCTGTTAGCTGGTACAACGAAAGAAACACATAGGTGTTCCCACTTATGCCGTGACAAATCCCAACTCGTTTGAGAAGGCCTCGATGCCAGACCACTTCACTTGCATCGACTGCCGCTTGCAGAAACTCTTCACATCTATAAACCTGATAATATTTTGAGTTAGCTTCTCCCTTTTCTTTTAATTTATTATAACACAATGTTTGCTTTTTGTTGACAACACTATCCCATTGACGCTGCAATTTGTCAAGTGGAAATAAATACAAGAGGGTGTCTGAAATTTCATTAGACATTGAAATTTTGGATGGTTTTGCAATTAAACCACCTCATATATTAGCAAATCCTAAGATGCTACCTAAAATATAATCTTGTTTTTCTCGCTCTTGGACCAATACTGTGGCTAACTGATCCACTTTTTTATACAACAAAACACTTCATTGTAAAGATAGTGAACAGAATCAAAAGATTCATGATCAAAAGGTACTACTATCTAACCTAAATAATATCGATTTAAGAGACTGGCCTTTTAATTGTCCAGGAAGTAAAACATATCATAAAAGATCAAGAAATGTGGTTAATAGATACAAAAAAGAGGAGAAAAAAAGAAAAAGGTAAGTATTTTTATCCGCTACCTTGTATGCTTTAACAAGTGTAAGGGCGACACCTGGAGCCCCATGGCACCAATGTACAAGCCTATCTGTTTCACTTCCTTCACTTGATGGGTAATTTCCACTCGGGAAACGATTCTCAATCATATAACGCAATGTTTCCTTTACAGCCTCCAGCTCATCTTGGCTTAAATCCATATCCATTAACACGTTCAAAATACCAGCCACCCCATGGGCCGCTCCCCAGTACTTTTTGCCATGCCATTCAAACATCAATGGGCATTTTTTTCCCTTCGCCAGTTTTCGTCCTGAGTCTATAATTTCATCCACGACAGCCCTCTGAATAGATTTATTTCTCAGTTAAATAAGGATTTCTATGTCAGTCTTAGCTAAAAAAAAAAAATACTTTACCAAAAAGAAGGAAAAAGAAAAGGAACAAAAGAATAATACAAACCATCCTAGTGGAGGATATTGGGCTTCTACCGATATTTTTGTTCAAGAAAGCAGCTGCCCACAAGTACCCAGCCCTGCCATACAACAGTTCATCTGGAAGATCCTTGGGGAGCTTAATCTGAACTCGAAAGACAAATGCAAAGCAGCACATACACAGAAAAGAATTGATTAAGAAACAATTATCGTAGATTATGTTGAGCACGAACCATTTTAGACATTGTTTCATGATCAACTACCTCTCTGAACCGTGTTATGTATTGCTGGCATGATTGTTCATCACCCTTGTGATGTGCTACTACAGCACCAAGAGCGCATACACCAGCTTGTCCGCATATGAAAGTGACACGCCTACAGTAAACTATTTTGTATAAAAATCTTATGGTGCATATATTTGCCAAATGAGATGCATTATTGATCAACTGTGCCTTCATTGACTTGTAATAATCATTAACACCCATTATAATTGGACAACATAGGAGTCATGCTTATAGAGTGATTACACTTTTACCTACATGCAATGAACAAAATCCATTGGCATCGATAGTGCTCTTCTTTGGCTCTTTCATTTTAAACTATTTCTGTTGAAGCAACATAGCTCTAAAAATGGCAAGAGAAATTTGACAACAATTTCAGCCATTTTTCAACCATAGCCCACACCCACAGATATCCAACATCAACTCAAAAATCTTATATCATTTCAAATATAGTAAGAAAACAATAAAAACAACCACCCAGTAAATTTAGGGAAAATTTAAGTAAACCCCGAGTATTTGAAGATAAAACAAATCGATAACTGGACCTATCTTACTTCAGAAAATTCCAACTTTTTCCCACACACAGAGATGAAGTTACATACCCAGAGCCCCGAGACGCAGAATCGCAGGCCTTAATGATATCAGAACAAAGAGCAAGATCAGTGTTGTCGCCTGTAACCTGGTAAGCTCTAAACAACAAGAAGGCAGTCCCAAGAGCCCCAGTATAGAGACTGTAATCGCCCACACGTTTTCCTTTAGCAATCCATGTCTCCTTCACCACCTAAAACCAAAGCAAAACAACAACCAGTATGATAAGAGATTGGGGGAAAAAATGCTTTAATGCCATATAATGAATTGAAAAGTTACAGCGTCTTTGAGGTCCAAAGCTGCTTTGAGGAGCAGCTGAGATAGGGTTTTGTAGGGGAGGTGGAGAAGCTTTGTGAGGGAATCAGAAGTAGAAGATGGTTGTGATGTTGGCGATTCATGAGGTATTGTGTTGAGGAAAAAGCGATCAGCCATTCTTATTTCAGCTCAGGATGTATTTTGTGCTTTTGGACGGGATTTCTGAAGCTCGCACAACCAACGGTAGATGAGATGAGATGAGTACTTGAGCCGAGCCGAGCCGAGCCGACTATAAAAATTGAAAGTACCAGATAAACATTTGTTCATATCATTTCAGTCAATGTAAACACAGCTCGTTGACGTCTTGGTACATCGATAAGAATGAGATAATACAAGTGTATTGTGGACATTGAGTGTATGTTTGGAAGCACTTTTGTAATGGACTCTTGTTTATAAAAATCTATTTTCTATATAAAAAGATGTTTGGTTTAATTAATAAAATAATTTTTTAAAAAAGTAACTCCCACAAAAAGTTTATTTCAAATAAATTTATATTAGACACTTCTTGAGAAGTCACTTTTCAAAAAGTCTATCTTAAAATAGACTTCTCAATAAATATTTCCAAACAAACTTAAATTATCAAAATTAGGATGAAATCAACATGTGGCTCCATAGTGAAGTCAACCTTCTATAAACAACAAATAAACCTATTGTAGACATATCATATTATTAAAACTATTAGTATTATTTATTTAAGTAATAAGAGAATATGATAATAAGAAAATATGATATGGTTTTATTAATAATAATACTAATAGTTTTAATAATATGATATGTCTACAATACGTTTATTTGTTGTATATAAAAGATTGATTCCACTATAGAACCAACTGTTGGCTTCATAGCAAAACTAGTGTCTTCTAGTTAACAAATAATACATTATCAAAACTCACAAAACAGAAAAAAGGGCGCTCTACTTAGCCCATGTTAATATGTGTTTGCTTGAATATAGAGTCATAAATATATTGAGGGCCTGCATATATATAAATATATCCGTTCAAAACGATTTTTTTTTATAAAATGTTAATTTTGAAAAAAGTGGTATGTTAGTTGTTAGTAAGATTTTGAGTTTATATTAAAGTAATGTTTAAAATAAAATAATTAAAATTGATTTAATGTAAAAATAAGAGAAAAATGATAATGAAATGATGGTTAATTAAAATTATGTAAGTGAATTAAAGTTAATGCATGTGTAAGAATGATTGATTGTATTATTTAATTATATTAATAATATTGAAAATAGTGGATTTGATTAAAGTTGAGTTAAATTTTGAGTATGAATTGAATTTTTTAATAAACAAACATACCCTAAGTCTTGATGATATATTTTTTTTCTGTTAATTAAAATTAATTTTGAAAAATTTGATTGAATTAGATTTGAATGGATTTTAAGTTTTAATATTTAAAATAAAATTATTAATGTTGATTTGATATAAAAGTATGAAAGATGTGATTGAAAGTGATGAGTTGGAGAATAGTAGATTAAAGTTGATGTAATGTATAATAATGATTTATTGATATTATTTAATGGGTAAATTGCAGCAAATTCCCCTTGTGTTACGAAATGTGCATATTACTACCATGTGTTTTAAAAAATGCACTAAACTCCCTTGTGTTTTAGTAATTGGTGCATGCGCTCCCTTTTTTCAATTTTTCCGTTAACGGTGTTAATTTTTTTTTTACAAAAACCCCGCTATACCCTCGAATATTATATATATATTTACGATAAGTTGAATTTATTACGATATATTAGATATATTGCGAAAAATTTAATTAAAAAAAAAATCGCCTTTGGGGTTCAAACTTGAGTTCCCCCTATGAGCATGGCAACCAAGCAACCACCAGACCACTCAAAGATGAGTTAAGTGTAGTAAAGTTTAAAATATATGTGTTGCGAATGGATAAATGAAATTTAATTTAGAAGATAATGTAAATTATATTATATTAATTATTAAAATATAGAATTATGATAAATTAAAGTACAATAAACTAAATTATATTAAATTAAACGAAATAAAAATAATTAAAATAACTTATTGTGTTAAACAAAAACAAAATAATTAAATAAATTGTAAATAAATATAAAAAATTACAATTAAAATAATGATATTTATCGTATTTATTTTAGGTTATTTTTATATTTTATTATTTATTTTCATTTATATTAATTTCATATTATTACATTGTATTGTTGATTTTATTTTATCTTAGTCAGCAAACCTTATTTATTTTGTTTAACTTAAGAATATGAAATAAATTTAAAATACATGTTACTAAATAAAATTTAGAAATTAAAACTATTTATTTACAATTAAAATCATTTAATAAAAAATTATAATTTTTTCAATATTTTTCATTCATAATGTATGTAAGAGTAAATCATATTACAAGTATTTGATAAATTATATTTTTTTTATTTTATTATATTAATTTAAGATTTTTATTTACTTTAATTTATTATTTCATAAAAAGTTATTTGATTTATTATTTTATTTGACTTTGTCTTTTTTTATACTTTATTATCTTATAATATTATTATTTTTTATTTTATTTTAGCTATTTTATTTCAATTTTATTTATTTTTTAATTTTATTTTATTATTTTTTTTCATTTCAAAATTTATATAATTAAAAAATATAAATTTATTTAATTTCTATTAGCGCTACTAGAGTTTCTAGTTAGGTACTAATTTACTATCCGTTTCAGTCCTAGCCTGTCCTAGCTCTTGATCTTTGCCTTGGCTTTGAAGAGACTGCAGACTTGGGAGATACTAGAGCTTTTGTCTAAAAAATAGAAAAAACAACTCCGCGGAAAAAGTGAGTTAAACAACGAAAGACCGAAAAGGAGATACCTTTCTTGTGTTTGTGCCCCACGGACTTTAGTCTAGGAGGAGAAAGCACACACTGACGGGACTGGCTTCTGCGTATTTCTAGGAAAAACCCTACTGACTTGGGTTTCCAAAAAGCAACCGACTCTTTCCAGGTCTAGTGCCGAAGCAGAGTACAAGGCACTCGCTATTACTACCTCTGAACTCTTATGGCTTTCTTACTTTCTACGCCGGTGCCATTTTTCAGTCAGAAGTAGTAAGAGAGATTGAGACTTCATAGAACGCTTTTAGTAAAGACGAAAGTCCCTAGTGTAGGATTTGGTTTTATGTTAATTTAATACATTTCATGTTATTATTATTTTTATTATTATTTATTATTTAATATATATTAAATTTACCTATTAGACTTGTATTTATTTTATTTATTTTATTTAATTCATTTCCGTTATATGATAAATATATTTATGTTCAATAGTTTATACAACATTCATGTAGCTCAATGGTTGTGTGGGCTAGTTACTATTACTTTGAAACTTGAGTTCGAATCCTACTTCATATACTTTATAAAATTTTAGCTTTTGCAATAAAATTCAGGAGGATATAAAGGTAAATCAATAATTCTGCAGAAAAAAAAAAAAAAAAAAATTGAACAATTTTCGCAACTAGAGAAGGTGTCTTACACACGCTGCTAAGTTGGACGAAATGGGAAAACCGTGCACTAAGTACTTAAACACAAGGGGTTTTGATGCATTTTTCAAAACACAGGGTAGTAACGTGCACATTTCGTTTAACACATGAGAGTTTGGTACAATTATTTATTATTTAATTATATTGATAATATTAAAAATAGTGAGATTGAATTTGAATTGAGTATGATTTATTTTATTTTATTTTATTTTATTTTATTTTATTATTATTTTTTTATTTTTATTTTTTGACATATCTATATCCAAGCATAGCCTAGTGGTAGAGCAGCTGACTATTTAACCGATTGGTCAGAATCCTCTCCTACTTGGAAAGTTTCGATTCATTCAGCATCACATGAAATTGATGTATGCAAAATGTGGAAACCAAATAAGATGAGAAAGTGGCAAAGCAAAAATAAAAACCCACAACATCTTGCACTGTGTCTAGATCACAAGCCTTTGATTGCCGGAGACAATGTGGGGTCCACTCTAATACCGGCCGATATCCAGAAGGCAGTCGTCAAAGTGGGAAATGTTAATCTTGGCTTTGCCAGAGTAGATGGCTTCGGCATTTCCACCGTGTTCTCCTTGAGCTGCCATCTCAACAACCATGTACAGCTTCTTGAGGGGCATCTAGAGTGGAGCACATCAAATTAAAACAAGAGTGTTATGCAAAGATCATGTTTAGTCTCAGCCTATAGTTACCACCTAAATTTGCAGAGAAATGTTGTAACTGGAATATGGATGACCCACTAAATACATTTTTGGGTCCAAGTACATTTCATGTGTAATATTAACTGTAAAAAGGGCCTAAGTGGGCTGATTTGGAACTTACATCATTTAAAGCCTCTGCAGCAGAATCAATATCATCACTCGAGAAAACATTAAGTTGCTCTAACACCTGTGACCATGTAAAGTCGTCAAACCATAAAAAATCGAATAATTCCCTGGAAATCAAAGTTAGGCAGCAGCTATATTGTCTTAACGAATCAATGTCTGACGGTATCAGTTTCCATGTCTATCAAAGATGTGTGTACAAATCTCAGGAAAATGGAAAAGGTTGATCTGCCTTTACAGAATGAAATGCATTCCCATATTAATAGAGAAACTGCAAATTATCAATTTAACTTTTGATACGTCAAACAAATTTTTAGGAAAGTTTTCTTAGGGATGAAAGGAGGAGACTGTAGACTACCTTTTTGGCATCTTCGGTCTTCAACGTCGGGACATGGTAGGTGACTGAGAATGAATCTCGAATTCCAACCGAATCCAGGAAATTGGCTTCACTAGTAGTCCCAATAACAAGAACCTTTTTTCCCTGAGAAGGGAAAACCACCATAAGATTCATCTCAGAAAATTTCTTCGAGCAGCAGTTATATCCAACAAATTTTGTATGTCTTGTACTTTTTTCTCCCATGACGAGTTGACAATTTCTAGATAGAATTACATATAATTTTATGGTACTTAACTACATATTTTTGGGCATATGATCTTACAGACACATACACATGTAGTATTAGATAATGTAGAAAGGCATCAACTGCAAGTTTCTTTCACAATATTAGGGAACAATATTGTTTATTCACCCAACACAAAAGTAAAAATTTGAAAAAAAAATAATAAAAAAAGGTCAAGACAACAGGAGGTGTTAAATTGAGTTTTATGCAACCATCTAAATGACGAGCACGCTTATAATTATTACTGAAGGCAATCCCAGTGAACAACTGAAGACATGCAACATTCTGATTTATTATTTTAGCTTTTCACAATTGCTGAGACTCGGACGAGTCCAGCATTATTGATTTCCATAATTTGTTGTCTCTAGCAAAAAGGCGATGAAGCTGGGACACCGCATAAAAAGTCTACCAGTGGTTAACTATAACATTTCCCGATTATCATTGCATAAATTCTCAGGCAGAACATCAATGATGGCTTCAAACTTTGTTAATTTCAAAGCAATAGATTGAGAATAATTTAGAAAAATACCTTAGGTGGAAGCCGTTTCAGGAGCACCAACAATGTCTGCGAAATTAAATTTGAGAAGCGAGGCCCAATTGCAACATACTCCAATAGTCTGCAAAAGCAAATAAAGATAAAAAATAGAACCATGATGACTGCCACATGACCCAGTATCATTCATCCAATATCAAAGTGTTACCTTTCTATATCATCAAGGATGATTATACTTAGAGGAGACCTATAAGCATCTTCAAATACCTGCATGGAAAGAGTACCTCATTATGCTGCTCGATGTTACACAGAACAATTAAGACATACTTTTGTGCATAGATAAATATTGTTTTAAGTTCTTTCAAAAATAAGCAAGGGATGCAGACTATCTCAAATAAAGGAAAAAGAAATTGGGCAACGAGCAAAATGAATTATTGAATAGATTATTTCACATGTAGCTAAGTTGGTAAATGAACAAAACCTTAACAATCTGAGCGCATTTTGTAGGTTCACTGAGTCCAATCATTGTTTCAGCAGATATCTAGCAATACATCAATAACAGAAATTGTCAAAAAAAAAAATAAAAAAAAAAAATGAGGTCAACAATTAACTGATGACATGCTGATATTATCAACAAACAAAAAACACTATTTACAATCTTAACATACGGGAAATCACTTTGAATGCCAATTGTTGCTGCCATTGCAGTTTTCCCACTGTCCATGGATAAAAAAGAATCAACAAAATAATAATATATGTATTAAATCAAGGAATGCCCCGTAATTACCTGCCACTTGGGCCTTCAAGGAGACAAGTAACGAGTGGGCTTCCTTCACTAACTTTAACTTGTTCGGCCAACAACATAGTCCTTTGGTAAATGTGGTCATGCCGTGCACCACATTCCATGATGCCATTAAGCCTGCAAGAAGCATATCTGATCATTATCCTCTAAAGAATCTTATTATACTGCGTTCAGATACATGCATGAAATAAAGAGAGAAACACCTAATAATTGAATCATGAAGTAGCAAAACTACACAGAAATATCATGTTGGCCATCGAGCAAGAGTAGTTCTTGTTGGCCAGAACCAGAATGAAGCTTTAAGCTTTTGGTTATTATTCATCTTTGATAAAATATCATGCTCTTTGACTCTTTATTCCTATCAATTGGTCTGACGTGCCGACGAAAATGTCACACTTTGGCGCGTGAAGGCATTGGAGAAAAGTCGAGAATAATTTCACATTCTCATGCAGAACATGTACCCATACTGAGGAGGCCATATCATAACTCATTTAGTCATCCTATGCCTATGAAAAAGGGCAACCACAGAAATGGTGTCATGGAACCTTTGCCAGATAAATTTAGCCCCAACTTTTATCCGTTGCCTGCTCCTGATATTCTTCCAACAACAAACCAACATTTGTTCATTTCCAAGTCTGAACAGCTTCTCGGGAATCAACCCACTAATGGAAATGAGGTGGTTCGGTATAAATAATAATTACGAAAGTAATGAAAGAAGAATAAATCTAATAAATCTACATGTTTGGGTGATTTTGGTATTTGGATCGATGTCCTTTTGAAGATATTTATATACTTGCTTCTATTATTATTATAATATCATTTATAAGTATGTGTGTTCAGTATACATATAGGGTTTCTAGTGAGAATCAGACAGTAATAGCTTTAGCTATTGAGCAAATCAGTTCTTCCTGGACAGAACCATTCAGTTGAGAAGCTTCAAGCTTCTAGTAACTATTTATCATTAAAAAAATCATATGTTTTTCTTTACTCGAATCACTCAACCAATCAAGAAAATATTTAAGTTGTCAATGGGCCTGCATTTTATTTCGAAAAACTATTGAGTAACTTTCCACCCAAGAACACATTTAACGAGCACAAGATCCGGCATGCACACGCAAAGCCACAGAGGGACAGACAACGATAAGGTGGAGATACAACAGGAAAGAACAGAGCAGAATAGACGGTGAGTGCAGGATGAAGGGAAGCAAAGAGAAACGTGAAAATTTCACACAATTCAGAATAGTTTAAAATAATCCTTTGAATTCAGACCTGCAACGTTCTAGGTCATCTGTGGAAGCACCAAATGCTGGAATTACTTCTTGAAGGGCATTCAAAAAATCATCCATGGTAATTATTATATTATCCTCGTCCACTGGCTTGGTAAGATCATCCATACTCAGTTGCCTATTCAGGGCATATGATACTGCACTTTTCACAACACCTTCAAGCTCAGCTCCGCTATAATTTTTTGTCCGGGCAGCTGCATTCGGAAAATTTTACTATATATTTGAGTATAACCAACAATACATGCAAAAATATCTCGTCAAGTATGCATCGAAATGCAGTCTGCCACATCATGAATGAACAATAAACTGACTAAACTCAAACCCTGCTGTCACTGGAAAGTGGCCTGATGTTAGCATAATGCAAAAATATTTCATACAGTGGCTAGAGATGTACTATCATGCAGAAATAGGAATTGCATTGTAAAAAAAAATTAAAAAAAAATCATTTAATTGTCATGAAAACAGTTATTAAAAGATTTCGTTAATGCCAATGTACAGCATAAGTTGACTTACAAAGCATGTTTGTTATTTATTCAGCCCCAAAATATACATGCTTTCGCAATAGCAGGACACAAAAAAAAAAAAATCTATACTAAATGTGAAAAGCCAAAGTAATGAACATTGATGAAATACAAAATACTAAAAGAAACTAGTAAAGGGGCAGTAGCTCATGCATATAGCAACACAAACTGAAAACCAGCTTCATAGCTTATTTGAATATTAAGAAACATATTACTAAACCGCAACCATACTGGCAATCCAACTGTGAGATCACATAATGTGTAAATATATGTAATCAAATGAGACCACTCCTTAAAATGAGTACGTGAGACTCAATCTTAGCCACTCATTTTGTCTAGATCAAAATCAATTAAAATATACATTAATTAAATAATAAAATAATTATTAGTTGACTCCGGCGTTGACCGTTGACTTCCGACGTTGACTTCCGGCGAGAATCGTTGATTTCCGGCGTTGACCCGTTGTATTAAAATAAATAACCTATCAACAAAAGACACTCAACCTTGAGTGGTGTAGTGGTTGCATTGCTTGTCTTGCCTCCATGAGGTACCAGGTTCAAATCCTATGGGTTACAATTTTTTTATAAAAAAAAAATACAACTAACTTAGCAACATCGGACAACTAACCTAGCAACAAAACACAACTAACCTAGCAGCAAAAAAGAACAACTAAACTAGCAACAAACACAACTAACCTAGCACCATCAGACAACTAACCTAGCTGCAAGAAAGAAATAACCTAGCAACAAAAGACAACTAACCTAGAAAGAACCAACTAACCTAGAAAGAACTAACCTAGCAACAAAAGACAACTAACCTAGCAACTACAGATAACTAACCTAGCAACAAAAGACAACTAACCTAGCAGCAAGAAAGCAACAAAACACAACTAACTTAGCAGCATTAGACAACTAACCTAGCAACAAAACACAACTAACCTAGCAGCAAGAAAGAACAACTAAACTAGCAACAAAAGACAATTAACCTATCAGCAAGAAAGAAATAATCTAGCAACAAAAGACAACTAACCTAGCAGTGAGAAAGAAATAACCTAGCAACAAAAGACAACTAACCTAGCAGCATCAGACCTAACCTAGCAGCAAGAAAGAACTAACCCAGGAGCATCAGACAACTAACCTAGCAGCAAGAAAGAAATAACCTAGTAACAAAAGACAACTAACCTAGCAGCATCAGACAACTAACCTAGCAGCAAGAAAGAACTAACGTAGCAACAAAAGACAACTAACCTAGGCACAAGAAAAAATAACCTAACAACATAAGACAACTAATCTAGCAACAAAACTCAACGAACCTAGCAGCTACAAATAACTAACCTAGCAACAAAACACAACTAACCTAGCAAGAAAGAAATAACATAACAAAAGACAAATGGTCAACGTCGGAAGTCAACGCCGAAAGTCAACGGTCAACGACGAAAGTCAACGATTTTCGTCGGAAGTCAACACCGGAAGTCAACAGTCAACGCCGGAGTCAACGGTCAATGGTCATAATAATATTTAAATAATTAAAAATAAAGAATTAAATAATAAAAATAAAGAATTATTATTTAAATCAAGATCTAAATCTTGTGGTTAGGAATGAGTCTCACGTCCTCACTTTAAATAATGGAATGCATTGGAACCAATCCCTATATATATATATATATATATATATATCATATCTATTGATAATTTTTTTCTTCTTTTTTTGCTATCTCCTTTTTTGTTTTTTATTTTTTGAAAAACCAATACCTCACATAACATAGGAGTAAGCAAGGGTGCGGTTCAATAAAAAACTACACCGAACAACAAAAATTGATAATCTGAATATATTAATAAATTAATAGAATCGTTGCGCAAAATTAAAAAATCCAAACCTAGTTTGAACTGAAGTTTATTTACATTAAAATAACCGAATCAAATTGCAGTGAAATGCACGGTTTAACTTGATTTTTGAATTTTATCACATTTTTCTTAATATTTATTTTCAAATTGTTTGTGGTCTAGTGAAAAACCACATCGAATCGAACAAAATAAAAAATTGAACTTATAAAATTTTAATTGCACTATAGAAAAAAAAAAACGAATTGAAACGCACCAAATTAGACGGTCGGGTTCGATTTTTCAGCTCGAGTTTGCTCACCTTAGTGCCTAGTAAGAGATTCGAGCGAGGACCGAAGAAACCCATAGATTTGAAAAACCCTAGAGCTTTCTGTACACACTTCACTCTCATCTCAGCAAAGGACTCCCAAAAACGAACGCCAAATCTAACAATGTCTGCCATGCTGGTAAGCTCGATCCGTCTTTCTCTGTCTGCGAAGTATTTGAATATGCTTTTTATGAAGGGGAAAAAGCACATTCATGTTCTTCGCATTGAATTGAGTGTGAATACTACTGCTGCTGGGTTCATCGCTCGTAGGATTTTGGGTGCTTTATCAGTTTCATTTTGGCTTAGTTGGTTTAGATTTGACAGTTTCTTCTTCAGATTATGAGAAAATAAACCCAAAAAATGGATGATAGCAATGGCTATATCTGTCGAGAAACGTTGTCGTCTTTCAAGTAACAAACCAATGGGTACCTCAACAGATGAATCATGAGTTAAAGATTTAATCTTTTCAGGCAAATCGTGGGACCTCATCTAATAGACTAGTGATTCTGCTGTGCAGAATTTACTTATTTACTTGTTTTATGGACATTTTTTTCCCTTGGGTGTGCTGGACAGTTGTCAAAATTAGATCTTGCTAGGTAACCAATTCCATGCCAATGATTGGGAAAAGAGAAGGGTTGAGTTAGAAAGCTCACAAGTAGTCATGTGAAACTATTGAAGAATGATTTACTATATGAACTTAAGATAGGTTTTGCACATATTATTCATTAATGATTTAGATTGGTCATTAGGCTATGAAAAGTTGAAGGTCAGTTTTGATATGAAAAGTTGGAAAATAGAAGACAAGCAGCAGCATTTTTTCGTTAGCTGGAAATAGAATTCATAGAAAACATGTAGAAAGTTTGTTAAATAGTTTACGATGTCCAGGAAAAGTATTGAACAAATTTAACTGTAGTCTTAGGATTTGGTATCTAGCTTTTCTTGCCTGGCTCAAGTTCNTGGCTTGATTCATTAACTATGGCTGGTTGTATTGGCAAAAGTAATATAATTTTTCTGTTGGTGGAAATGGGTTTTTTTTGCCTAACAATTTTATTCCATTAATATTGTGCTAAAACAAACTGTTTTTGGTGATGCTTGTGATCAATCAACAGCAACCACAAATCATCCTGCTCAGGGAAGGGACTGATACATCTCAAGGGAAACCACAACTGATAAGCAACATAAACGCGTGCATGGCTGTTGCCGATGTAGTGCGAAGCACCCTTGGCCCAAGGGGCATGGATAAATTGATCCACGATGAGAAGGGGAACACCACCATCTCTAATGATGGTGCCACCATAATGAAGCTCCTCGACATTATTCATCCTGCTGCCAAGATTCTTGTTGATATTGCAAAGTCCCAAGACTCAGAGGTACTATTTTCTTTGTTATTTTTCTGTAGATTATTGTTTTATTAGTTTTACTGTATTTTCGGGCTCTCCCCTGGCAGTGGATATAAAATAAAATACTAAATAAAGTTCCTTAACTGAGTTATTCTCTGCTTCTTCTGCAGGTTGGTGATGGGACCACTACAGTCGTTCTTCTTGCAGGAGAGTTTCTGAAAGAAGCGAAGCCTTTTGTTGAAGATGGAGTCCACCCTCAAAACCTTATAAGAAGTTATCGGACAGCTTCTTCTTTGGTAGGGATTTTAACAATTTTCCATCCTCTGTTTGGGTTTGGTCATGAATCTGACTCCTTGGCGGTTCTTACAGGCCATTGAGAAGATCAAGGAGTTGGCTACTAGCATAGAGGGGAAGAGTTTGGAAGAAAAGAAGAGTTTGCTGGCTAAATGTGCTGCAACAACACTATCTTCGAAGCTCATTGGTGGCGAAAAGGAGTTTTTTGCTACTATGGTGGTGGATGCCGTCCTTGCCATTGGGAATGATGATAGGTTAAACATGATTGGAATTAAAAAGGTATATTACTGTTATGTTTTACTGTAACTCTTTTGAATCTTGCATTTTTGTTTAGGAGAAATCTAATTTAGTTTATGAGTACTATAGTTTTGAATTTGCTGGTTTCTTATGTTCAATTTGTCTTCTCTTCTTTTGGCAGTTTTAATTGTTCTTAACGAGTGAGAGTTTAATATTCTCAGGGTAGTTTATGATTAGAATAGTTTTGATTGGAGGCAACGCTTTTGAATTAAAATGTGAGTAGCATTTTAGAGTTTTATCTCATAATAGGTTACTCGATTCACTTGATTGAATGATAATTCTCATTTTTAATTTTTAAAGTACTGTAGACATCCATTAAATGTTTGCATTTGTACTTAAGAAATATGCAGAAAGTAAAAGTTACTATTTAACTGACAGTTAACATATATAAATAACTGCGCTAAGTCTCTTTACCGGAAAATTGGAACGACTAATTTATCGATAAATTATTATGTTTCAAGTGATGCTGACATGTCTTTCTGTTCAATGGAGAACTATCCTACAATGCATAGTGGAACTTGTGACTTAATTCTTTCAGTCTTGTTTTCCAGTTTGTTAATGTGTCATTTCACTCTACCATATCACTTTCAGTATGCTACATGCTTCTTGTATCTTTCGTGTAACAGTCACATATTGATTTACTATTTTAGGTTCCTGGTGGTACAATGAGGGATTCTTTTCTTGTGAATGGTGTTGCCTTCAAGAAGACATTCTCATATGCTGGTTTTGAGCAGCAGCCTAAAAAGTTTGTAAATCCAAAGATACTTTTGCTAAACATAGAATTGGAGTTGAAATCAGAGAAAGAAAATGCTGAAATCAGGTTTGGTTTTTTGCCACTTCATATCTCCTATCTCCTATAAAGTTGCTTGTTGTGTTCATGAAATTCTTGCTATGATGAAATTCTTTCAATTTCAGGTTGTCTGATCCCTTACAGTATCAGTCAATTGTAGATGCGGAATGGAATATCATTTATGATAAATTGGATAAATGTGTAAAGAGTGGAGCTAAGGTTGTTTTGTCTCGGCTTGCTATTGGTGATCTGGGTACTCAGGTACTATTTTCAGCCTATTTACTTTATAGTCTCTCTTAGTACTTGCCAAAATAGAGTTCATCTTCCATTACATTTATTTCTGGATCATTGCAAACAATGTTTTATGGAAAATGAATATGCTGCAAGTCATAATTAAGGAAAAAATCTCTATTGGTGAGCCTCATCATTTTTTTTCTCCTTGCAGTATTTTGCAGATCGGGATATTTTTTGTGCTGGCCGTGTTACTGAAGAAGATTTACAGCGAGTTGCTGCAGCTACCGGTGGAACTGTTCAAACAACTGTGAACAATGTCATTGAAGAGGTTATTATTCTCTTGATTACTATCCTTTCCTGCATAATACTTCTAACGATAGATAAATAAATAAACGAGTAACAAAATTACATTCCTATATCTTGTGTCTGATCTGACCTAAATAGTCACATCAAACTTTCCTTCAACTCATCTGACAAATTCCTTTTCTTTCCTTGTTTGGAAAAAGGTTCTTGGATCTTGTGACCTATTTGAAGAGAGGCAAGTTGGAAACGAGCGTTTTAATATATTTAGCGGGTGCCCGTCTGGTAAGACCGCCACTATTGTTCTTCGTGGGGGCGCGGACCAGGTTTGTAAAAAAATTGTGATAATCCTCTTGTTTGTTCGTGCTTTCTGAAGTGATTCTGATTAATGACTTTGATGGATTTTAGTTTATTGAGGAGGCTGAGAGAAGTTTGCATGATGCTATTATGATTGTTCGAAGGGCTCTTAAGAACTCGACTGTTGTAGCTGGTGGTGGTGCAATAGATGTATGAATCTTCTGCTTTTGAAAGCTTTTGAAAGTTCTCATATTGCATTTTATGGATTTTTTTAAGTTTCGACTAAAAGGTGTGTATTTACAGATGGAAATAAGTAGGTACTTGAGACAACATGCACGCACCATTGCTGGCAAGTCGCAGCTTTTTATAAATTCTTATGCGAAAGCACTTGAGGTAAATTATTTGAGAAAATTATTATCGTATATATCTTTTCTTTTTGTTTCTTTCGGAATGTGAGTCTTTAAGTTGTTACTCTTTTGCGGCAATGGTTACTTGACAGTTGACCAATAACTTCCAGCATAATCCACTTTGCCTTGTTATCGAGATAATTGATTCTTATAATATAGTCGCTTTCCTTTTATTTTGGTTCGATCTTTGCTATTAGTCTTTTAATGTATGTTGTCTTGATGCAGATCATCCCACGGCAACTTTGCGATAATGCTGGTTTTGATGCAACTGATGTTTTGAACAAACTGAGACAAAAACATGCCCTTCCATCCGGTAAAGCCTCTACTGATTTGTTATACATTATCCGAGCAGATAATTTTTTTAACTCAAAATCTTTAACTCAACCAGTCCCTCCTCAATATTATCAATATAATTAAATAATACCAATCAATTAGTCTCACACATCACTTCAATTTTAATTAATATACATCCACTTAAATTAGTTTTAACTATCCTTCATTTCAATCACCTCTTTCCTACTTGTACATCAAATCAGCTATTTTAAACTCAAAATCCTACTTAAACCTAACCGAATCACCTTTTACAAAGTTAACTCTAGTTATCCAACAAATCCAAAATAACTTATATCCAATCAGCCCCTAAAACTTTTTGGGACAGTCGGGATTTCGATTACTCTTAGATGTCCTTGTTGGTGTTTGCTAGTGCTATCGCTAATTTAAAAGTGCATTGAAAAATATGTTAGATGTAAATTTGGTAATTTTTGTTGATTCTTTTCGAACTATAAACAGGGGAAGGTGCACCTTATGGTGTAGACATTAACACGGGCGGAATTGCTGATTCGTTCGCCAACTTTGTTTGGGAACCGGCTGTTGTGAAGGTATTTTTCTTTTTTTCTTTTTCTTTTCTAGTAGGGAATATTTCCAATTTCTACATCGAAAGTTTTGTTTAAGTAAAAATAGCAAAAATAAATAAATAAATAAATACGCACTCCAAAATTATAAAATATTTGCTTTTCACTCATCCCACTATATAATATTAACTCAAAACATGTTGAGCCTAAGTGGCAGGTTCGCATGTTTCGGGATCTGTGGCAAAATTACATGCTTCGTTATTAGGCTTGGGTATATTTTAATTTACTTCCAATCTAAAAATAATTAGGTCCAGATTATCCATGGTCATGTTATATGTATTAATTGCATTTTAATATCATTTATTATAACCATTGAATTGTAAATGTATTTTAAAAGTTAATAACTTTTGTATTTTTTATCAGTTTTACATATATAATATATCAAATTACTCATCTCTTGATGAGCTTCGATTTAACATCCATTGTATGTATAAAAATAAATAAATTATATTTATCTTTATAACAATAATAAAATTATTTTTTAATATTAATTAGAAAAATAAATTCATTTATCATTTAATATATTTATAATTCAAGTAGTTATATGATACACATGTAAGTCGCGCAAGTAACAAATGTCATTGTAAAATATATAATAATATACATTGTTTTTGTAAACAAGTAAATAAAATTTAGAACAATTTTCTCATTAATTTTAAAATTTAAGAATAATTTTTTAACAAGCACCCGTGTAATACACGGGTGTTGTACTAGTGTATTTCTAATTTTGAAAGATTAATGATGTCTTGCATCACAGATTAATGCCATAAACGCAGCTACTGAAGCAGCTTGCCTCGTCTTAAGTGTCGACGAAACTGTGAAGAACCCTAAGGTAATTCGAACCCTTTTTTTTCAGACAATTTCTTATTCGAATGGCAATCTGTAAAACAGAGACATTATGCGAATGGGCTAGTTGTGATTTTAGTCTCTTTCGTAAAACATACTCAGTTAGACCAAACCTAAACCACATTTTTTTTTTTGTGAATTTTAATCGATTATTGTTTTTGATTATGCAGTCTGAGAGTGCACAAGGAGAGGCCGGCATGGGTGGCCGAGGCCGTGGAGGCGGTTTTCGTGGGGGCCGCGGTGGACGAGGAATGAGAAGGCGGTAGAAAAAAAAAACTTTATTTATTCCTTTTAAAAGAAAAAAAAAAAGT
>BKCP01007181.1:2052725-2069358 GCA_008636005.1 Striga asiatica | reverse complement strand
CTCTGGCTGGGTGTTTTGATTTTGTGTTTTATGTAAGCGTTTTGAATCTCTGTATTCATGTGGTGACCCATTCGTTTATGAAGGATTTTCATTTTTGCTTCCTTTTTTTATTATCTTTTAATTTTGTCTTTTGAATATGTATGATTGATTTTCTATGGAATTTTTTCATTTCGATAAATCTATTTCCATTTAGTACACTGGCAAAAGCAAAAAAAAAGAAAAAAAAAACTGCTGTGTTTTATGTAAGCTTGACTTGTTAAATAAACGAGCCTAAAATCTGGTTCAAGCTTAATTTGTTTATCAATATTAATGTGTCGAATTTGAGCATTAACAAATTGATCTCGAGCTTTAGCGAGTCGAATTATAAACAATTATATAAAAATTCACTTTTCGAGCCTTATTGAGTTGAGCCGAGTCTTGCTCGTTAACGAAACAAGCTTCAAGCGAGTTCGAGCTCGAATCGTTTATCCAACAAGCCGAGCCGAGCTTATGAGCGGCTCGTTTTGTTTAATATCTCTGCTCTATATACCAAGCAAGAACATCGGCTACAACCCTAACTTCACAAATCATACAAAACCAAACACTGCTCATTGTCACCATTGATACACATTCATCCAAATCCTTAAACAGATCCAAACTCCAGCGACTTTATCAGTTAAATTACACAGACAAACCCTACTAAACCCTAAAAACCTTAGAATCCTTGGTTGAAAAACATAAAGTTACCCTCCAATGACACTCATCAGAACAAATTACATTTCAGAATATACCAGATGCCACCTGGCATTTTCATTCCTTGGACGATTTGTTGATGAGCGACTTGTGAATGTGAGGGATCACGCCACCACCCGCGATTGTTCCCTTGATGAGAGTGTCGAGCTCCTCATCTCCACGTATCGCCAGCTGTAGATGACGTGGGGTAATACGCTTCACCTTCAAGTCCTTGCTGGCATTTCCAGCCAGCTCAAGAACCTCGGCCGTGAGGTATTCCAGGATGGCAGCTGAGTACACGGCGGCTGTGGCCCCCACACGACCATGAGCCATCACTCGCTCCTTCAGAAGCCGGTGGATACGTCCCACTGGAAACTANACAGGAAGAGTAAATAAATGGTAAGTTTAATGAACTATGCGTAATATCCTAAATATTGAATAAATTCCTCAACGAAGAAGAGAGAAATTCGCAGTTGATGGGTAAAGTAAAAGAAGATGACATTTTGCACAAATCATTTAAGATTAACCAACGGGATGTGACCGTGATTTGGATCCAGCTTGTACGAATAGTTTTCATCTATCATCTATCTCAGGTTTTTGGGGGGAGTTAAAAGTAAAAGCATAAAAGAAATTTCGCATCAATAATACAAATATGGCCGTGACAGTGAATTTGAAACTAGCTTGTAAGAAGCTCACTAAGCTCAATATATGTTTAAGAAATAATGCACCAACTAATGTTTCAGCTTTCAATCAAAGCATCAGTCCCAATGAGTAATGTCAAATTGTATCCATGTACGAATCATCATTCGCAGTATAAATGATGAAAATACTCGTTTTTTCCCTTAGCTCAAGTGGGCTTATTCTACTAACAAAGAACAGTAAGAACACTCATCTAACAATGAACTTGAACAAAAAATAAGGTAACAAGGATTTCAAGAGTCACATCTAGCACTCTATTCATCAGCCTTAATGGTTTAGCTAATCAAAGTCACTGCTCAATTGAATGAATAGATAAATAAATTTCTGGCCAAACACGTGTGTTGTGCTCTCTTATGCTTCAGTTTCAGCTATCAATAACACCAAGAAAAAACCACCACACTTCAGCTCCAACAATCTAATTTAACATTGAATATAATGAAAATCCATCTTATGCTTCAGTTTCAGCTATCAGTAACACCAAGAAAAAACCCACCACACTTCAGCTCCAACAATCTAATCTAACATTGAATATAATGCAAATCCATCAATTCTCAAGCCTAGACTGTGTTATTAGAACACCAACAACTTCACAAAACAACTTCAAAGATCCCAAACATCGAGATGAATCACGACCGACAACATGCAGAGATTGATCGGAATTACTCGCAGCACCGTGGGTCAACCGAAAAGATTACGAAAGACAGAACGATTCCGATCCAAAATGAAACTAAATTCCAGTAAAACGAAACGCAAAGGTACAGAAGAGGACGCCCCATAAACTTCTAAGCCGACCCAGCAAAACCCCACATGAAAAATTGTAAATCCGAAGACAAAAACAGTACCAAAAGGGAAGAAAAGCAAATAAATTGACCGATCGGTGAAATTAACCGGAAAAAAATAGGGGAAAAAAAGGAAGAAACCTGAAGACCGGCGCGTGAGGAGCGAGAGGTCGGTTTTTTCTTGCTGTCCTTGTCTTTGTCCTTGGACCCCGCTGGGGTTTTCCCCGTCAACAAGCCCTTTGCACCTTTGCCCGACATTCGCCTTCCTCGCACAGATCCAAGCGCGCTCTGAAGCTCAGCTCAATTTTACAGAACAAATTTGAAGTGAAAATGAGAGATGAAAATATAGAAGATAATCCGGTTAATGTTTGGATTGCGATTATAGGAAGGGGAAGTTTTAAAATTACACTTTGAACCCCTGAGTATGAGATAATTTCACTTTTGGTTACTTATCACTGTGAAATTTGAATCCGGCTAATTTTTCACTTTTCGATGGGTTATTATACAACAAATATTATCAAATTATTTTTTTTATTCAAATTCACAAAATTTTTTTGATTTTAAAATTTAACTCAAAATCTAATTCAATTATAATCTAAATTAACTTTTTTTAATATTATCAATAAATTTAAATAATATCGATCAATTATTAATACATAATTCTAACAAAATTTACTGTTCATCCACCTCAAACTTAAACACAAATTCAAAATTCAATTCAAAATTCATTCATTCACATTTTTTCAATCTTATTTCAATTTATCCACTAAATTCAATCCACTAAAAAAAAGACTTACTTCCAGTTGCACAAGCTCGGAATTTTGAGTTTAAACACTCAAGCTCGGCACATTAACAAAACGAGCTCATAAGTGGGTTCGAGTTTAACTCATTAATTAATTAAAAATAACGAGTCGATCTCAAGCTGAATTCAAATCTTAATGGGTCGAGGTCTAAGAGTTGTAAAAATTATGTAAAGGTCCTTATTTTCGAGCTCAATATGACTTAACGAGTCAAGTTAGTTTTCAATAATATTGAGTTTGTCTGATTTATCAAATTGGACGGAGTGCAATTTGAACCGAGTCGAGCTCACAATCACCTCAGTTTATAAAAATAACTCTATTTAAGAGAAACCAATGCGTGAGTTTTGTTAAAAACTAATATTACCCCTTCCTAGAGGTTTTTAGAGCATGTTTGGATTTAAAAATTTTTGGTGTTGTTGGATTTTTTGGTTTGGTTTGGTTAATTTTGAAAAAATATGATATGGTTAGTTGTTAGTGGGTATATTAAAATAATATTTAAAATAAAATAATTAAAACTGATTTGATGTAAAAATATGAGAGATGTAATTTGAAGTGATGGTTAGTTAAAATAATGTGAGTGAATGAACAACACCGCTACATACTCCTCCAATTTCCACGCAATTAAATAACTCCCTGACGTGTCAATATACGTTATCAACTTTTTCCTTATTGATTATTCAGTCCCAGGGAAAAAAGAATTTTCTTTTTTCCTTTAAAAGTTGAGTTTTCCTTTTGATTGTCAATATACATACTAATTCTTCAAGGCCTTTTCCAACACAGGCATCGAGCTCACCATTGGCATCCCCAACTCCGACCTCCTCGCTTTCTCCCAATTCCCATTGAACGTCGACACCTGGCTCAAAAACTCCATACTTCCCTAGTACCAAGCCACCCGCACCACCCACGGTCGGGCCGAGGTCACCGAGGCGCCCGACAACGTCTCCTCACTCGTGGTTCCCGGCCATGAGTCACCTGTTCGCCTCCCTGAGAGCCGCTGGTCTCCACACGCGCATCAAGGTCTCCACCTCCCACTTTCTCGGCATCCTCTCACGATCCTTCCTCCCCTCTGCCGAAGCCTTTGACAACCGCTACGCTTTCTTCCTCCGGCCCCTGCTCAAGCTTCTGGTGGAGAATTGGTCAATTTGGCAAAAAAATAAGGAATTGCATTCGACAAAGAAACTCGACAAAAAAATCTGGGGAAAACAAAGATTATGAACGGAGAAGGAGGAAATTTAGCAACGAAAAAGTATCTCGAAATAAGAAAAAAAATTAAGAGAAGACATACATCCCTAGGGCAAGAAAATTTGGAGAAAAAACGTGATATCTGAGGCTGGGAAATCAGAGAGTGCACTCGACCACTAAAATCGAGAAAAAAATCCGAGGAAGAACGAGACTAATGGAGGCGAACAAAAATTGGACAAATGAAAAAATTGGGGAAGATAGAAGAACGAAAGAAGAGGAAAGAGAGAGATTAGGAATTTTTTTAATAAAAATCTGATTTTATCTTGGCCGAATAATAAGGAAAATTAACTGCCACGTCAAAAGACACGTCATGGAGTATTTCATGTGGTTGGAAGGGGGAAGGAGCATTTTTGGTGAACGAATAATGATTTAAGGTTGATGTTGTATGTATGAATGATTTATTGATATTAGTTAATTATATTGATAATAATGATGATAATAGAGTTGAGTTAAAGTTGAGTTAAAAAAAGTGGTCGAGTTTAAATGTTAGAATTTTTTTGAAAATTCTTGTATGCAAACATAGGTTCCGGCCTTCTTTCAAAAGAAAAAAAAATACCCTTTGACTGTTTTTAGTACCAAAATAATTAAATAAATACTAAAAAATAGGACTTTGCAGGACTGTTTGACTAATGTGTATTTATTGACAAGTGTCCAATGCGTATTTATTGCAGGACACATGTTAATACACCATTTATGGATAACTATGGATGTCTCCATAAGCCGAGCCATCCGATGACTCTATAGCAAAACCGATCTTTGTAATCAGTTTTGCTATGAAACCAACAGTTGGCTTCATATTGGAGTCGACCTTCTATATACAACAAGTAAACCATACCTTATTTTCTGATTATTTAAATAAATACTAATAATTTTATTAATATAGTATGATTTACTTGTTGTATATAGAAGGTTGGCTCCACTATGGAGCCAACTTTTGGTTTTATATTAAAACTTGTGACTGTGTTATACATTTTCAAATTAAGTTTGGTCTTTATGGTTTTCGAGAACTAATTTGTATTCAGATCATGAGTTAAGCACTTATGCTACCTAAATAAATAAATGACATAAACATGATTTTTGTTAGTTTCTAATTACTTAGATTAATACTAATAATTTTATTAATATGGTATGATTTACTTATTGTATATAGAAGATTGACTTCATTATAGAGCTAACTGTTGAATTTATGACAAAAGTGTCTTTCAATTTTGCGGTGTTACATGTTTATAATAATGTGTGATATTAGGAATGTAATGTTTAAACGAGAATTTTAGAACCTAATAAGGATAATTGAAATCATGACAAGACCTGCAGTGATATTTTTGTAATCAAAATATGTGAAAAGTAAATGAGATTATTAGACTCTAACCGTATTTTCAAATTAAGTTTGGTCTTTATGGTTTTCGAGAACTAATTTGTATTCAGATCATGAGTTATGCTACCTAATAAAATAAATAACATATTGTGAGGCGACACAACTTAATACGAGTCGACTCGTCATATATATATATAGTAGTTTTTTGTTTTCATAAATAAAATAAATAACATAAACACAAATTCTTGTGAAGCGACACAACCATAATACTGGTCGACTCGCCATAATTATGGTGTACCTGATTTTTTTTAGCTTTCGCTCTAGCCTTAGTCAGTCTATATGTATGTGCCTACGCTCCATAAATTAACTTAGGGTATTACGTATCAAACATTCAATCAGTATAATGCAAGTATTTTATAAACCTTTGATGCATGTCACAAACCTAATGATCCTAAAATGATTTTACTTCTAGAACTGTTGTTAATTTCTACGATCTAGACCAATAGGACAAGTACTGATTCTGCTTAATATCTTTGTGTTTTACTTAATCATCCTATATTTCATATTACTAATTACTATAGTACATCATGTTATTAGTAATATGAAATATAGGATGATTAAGTAAAACACGAAGATATTAAGCAGAATCAGTACTTGTCCTATTGGTCTAGATCGTTAACTTATGTGAAAGTATAGTTTTTTCAACTCGTAATTAATCTCGTGCATACGTTGGCCGGAAAAATCAAACATTTTTAGATAGTGTGGATTAAAATAGAGTTTGGTAGAATCTTTAGATAGAGTGGGTTAAAATAGAGTTTGGTAGAATTTAACATGTTTGTTTATGGAAATTTTTAGTTTTGTTTGGATTTTTTGATTTGATTTGGTTAATTTGGGAAAAAATGATATGGTTAGATATTAGTGAGTATATTAAAATAATATTTAAAATAAAATAATTAAATTGATTTGATGTAAAAGTAGGAGAATGATGATTTGACGTGATAGTTAATTAAAATAATGTGAGTGGATGAATAATGAATCTATATATATTGAAAAAGAGAGGTTAATAAATCATTTATGGAAACTTTTAAAGATTAGTGAGTCAACCATGTTGACTTACTATTATAAGTAATATTCTAAAACACACATGTGATAATGATTTTCAAAAATTTTGGTAATCCGTTAGAATGTGATGGTGATAATGTTTTATCCCTTTTTTTTAGAAACATCTTTGATAATCAATTCAATTTTTTTTTGCCTTTTTTTAACAACTTTAACAACCTAATAATAATACTTGATGCAAAAAGACTCCCTTTTCTCCTTTTTACCAATTTTTTATTTCAATTTTTGAGGGGCGGCCTATGGCTGAGAGTAATGAAGTGAATAAAGGTAAAAAAAAAAAAAAAAAAAATTGCACATATTTGCTCCATTTTCACTCTCTGAGTCAACAATTTAGCCCATCATTTGGGATAATATTTTCTTGGGTTCTATCAATTCCTGGCTTTTTATTTTTTTCATGAGCTAATTTTGTAAGCAAAAGTCGATTTCATGGTTAAAGATCGAATCTTTTTCTGTTTGATTTAGAGGGCTTTGGTTGCTTTTTCTATTGTCTGTGTTTGTTTGCATGTGATTAAAGCCACCGACCTCAACCTATCCAATGACGAGCTCTACGAATTTCTCCCCGATAGCTTAAATTCGAGGTACGAATTCCTCCTTTCCCCAACTGCTCGAACTTCTCTCTCCCCCCAAAGCAGACTGCCGCGGCCAGCATTTCGCAGGAAAAATCCCGCAAAAAGCTCTCGACTGTGGCCATAGCGGTGGCGTCGGTGAATGAGGTTGTGTGACGTTGAAGTGGATTTGGGGGAACGACAATTGATTTTGGGAACAGTTTATAAATTGATTTTGGTTTGAATTAGTTTTTCTAAAAAAGCCACCTAATATCTGTCATGGAATTGATAAATCTAATTAATAAAGTCACATCACATGCCACAGATATTGTGGCATGGTTTATGGTGCCCACTATATGAAATTGAATTAAATCTACAACCATATACCAAGATTTGAATCATTCAAAGAATTCACACTATCCAAAATACTAAATATATTTGGTTGGAATAAAAAAATATGTACAAAATATCCTTGGTTGTTAAAACAATATATCTACAAATCAAGCAACAAATCAAAGAATATATACCATATATTTGCAATAAATCGAAATGCACGTTCTAATCACACTCTTTTATGAGCAATCAAATAGGTTTTCACAATTTTTCGGATTATTACTTAAATCCATGGTTTTCAATAATATATTATTATATTGATCCGATTGGAAGTTTACATAAATTAAAATATTATTTGATATCAATTTTATATTTATAATTTATATAGATATATTTTATATTTTATTGATTCATATAATCCAGGCTATCCAAAATATTAATGGTTGTTACAAATATATATATAGAACACAAGTAACTAATCGGATAAGGGTTTGAAAAAAATATCCTACTGATAAATACTAATGATTTGCTTGGAATATAATCAAACGAAAATCTCATTTAACATAATTTAGAATTTTAATCGCTTATTAGTGCAATGATATATCTAGCCAAACTAGTACAGATCCCGTGCGATGCACGGGGTGCACAAAATTAAGGCTATTTATCAAGTTTTATAATTATATAAATGAATAAAGAAAAATGTACAGGATATATATAGTACGTGACCTGTAATAGGCCAAAATGTGAACACGGGTGATGCACGGGGTGCACAATTTTAAGGTCATTTACTAGTACAGAGTCCGTGCGATGCACGGGGTGCACAATTTTCTAGTATGTGTAATACAAATATATACCGTATGCACGGGACAGAAGCACTAAATGAGTTATTTCCACATAGCTTGCCGGTTAAGTAGCTCCTGAATACGGGTGCACAATTTGTAGTACGTAATATAAAATCAGAACAGATTTCCATACAATTAGATAATAAATAAAGCCTTTTTATTTTAATAAAGATTTTACGTACTTTTTTTTACTTATCGGATGTTATGAAATTTTTTTTGTTAAACCGATTTTATCGGATATGATACAAATACAATTAGAGGATTACACAAAATCAGAACAGATTTCTATACAATTAGATAATAAGAATGAATTAGATAAGGAAGAAAAGAAATTTAACAAAGAATTTTGAATCTACCTTTTTTTTAGTACAGATAGACTTTACGTACAAATTTTGACATCACCGATTTTATAAGATTTGTTTTGACAAAATCAAAGATGAATACTAAAAACTGTTTCTATTAACATTTACAATACTTAAAATATAAATATTCTTTTTAAGTGTGATATATAAATATTAAAAATACTTAAAATATTTAAAAATACTTAAAATATTTTATAACATCTATAAAAGCATCTAAAATATTCTATATTATTCACAAATAATGTTTGAAGCTACCTAAATTTTTCTAAACTACCCGTAAGGAAAATATGTCTAAAAATTTTTCATTTAACCTTCATATATGTGTATATATAGAGAGAGAAAGAGCAAATGTGTAAAAAAAAATTATACAAATAATATTTAAAAGTATCTAAAATATTAGTGATGAGACAGGTGAAATTTACATTTTTAAAAAATCTATATAGATAATGGATTTATAGTAGTAATTAGACTTTCTTTATTTATTTACGTTTAAAGTTGTTACGATAGATGAGGGATGTGATTTTTTTTACTCGTGGAGATGGAATTTTATAAGCTGGGTTATGAAATTTTCTTAAACTCGTCCATGCGATGAGTTTTTTAAGCTGAGTATATAGATTTAAAATTGTAAAAAAAAAAAATTTTCATAAATCATTTGATTTGGTATTTTCGGAAAGCTTCATTAATTTAAAAGTGTAAAATAAATAAATAAAAAAAAGTACAACTGAAAAAGTTACAACCAATTGTATGGAGAATTAAACTAAATCCAGATGCATTAAATATTGATTAAATTTTATATGTAAAATAAAATAAAAAAATAACTGGAATAGTTGTAAGTGTTGCAATATTTTATATTTAAAAAAAAAAATAAAAAATCTTCATTTACGTATTGCATACCTACATTTTAGGAACTACATAGATATTCCTAAATTAATATTGCATACCCAATATTTTAGGAACTAATTAAATGCTAATTTGATTTGCATACCAAAAATATTAGATGCGTTAATTAAATGATTGATAAAAATAGCAAATCATTAATTAGGGTTGACTATTCTACATACTACATTTAGTAAATAGTACCCCCTTTAATATAAGTATAGATATTACACCAAATCTTTGATAATTCTTCTACCATTGGGTTGTAAAAACCAAATAAATCTATAACCATAAATTCTAATCCTATATGAATTTGAATTAAAATCTACAACTATATACCAATATTTGAATTATTCATAGAATCCACAATATTCAAAATACTAAATATATTTGGTTGGAATAAAAAAAATATGTACAAACTAATTAACTATTCCGATATGCAATTAAAAAATAAGA
Source organism: Striga asiatica (assembly GCA_008636005.1). Lineage (NCBI taxonomy): Eukaryota > Viridiplantae > Streptophyta > Magnoliopsida > Lamiales > Orobanchaceae > Striga > Striga asiatica. Next base: position 2,059,279 of record BKCP01007181.1, on the reverse strand, counting down.
TCGATAAGCATGAGCTTATTTGTTAGACTAATCCGATCTTTTATAAAATGATATTTTGAATATAAAAGTTATACCAAAATTTTTATACTTCTTAGACTCCACAATTTACAAAATATCTTTGGTTGTTAAAACAATATATCTACAAACCAAGCAACAAATAAAAAAATATATACTATATATTTGTAATAAATCGAAATACACGTTCTAATCATACTCTTTTGGTTTGCACTCAAATCGGTTTTCACAAATTTTTGGATTATTACTTAAATCCATGTTTTTAAATAATATATTACTATATCGTTCCTTGTGTAAGTTTACATAAATAAAAATATCATTTGATATCAATTTTATTTTTATATTTTATATAGATATTTTATATTTTTTTGATTCATAGCTATCCAAAATACTAATGGTTGTTACAAATATATATCTAGAAAACAAGTAACTAATCAGATAAGGATTTGAAAAATAAAATTGATAAGCATGATATTTTTAATGTCATGAGACAATTCAAATTCAAAAATCTATACTAATATAAAAAGGTTGTTGTTAAAATCATTTTTAGTAACTTTGACCAAAAAAATAAATGGGTTGACTTACAATTAGTAGAAATTTTGAAAAAATACATCTAGATCTTTAGTAATAAAATCTCATTTTTCTGTAACAAATTTGGAGATTCTTATGCCAAAATATGAATCTTATTTATTTTGTATCATTTTTTATTTTTTTTTATCAAATTTGAATCCTTTTTTTTTTGTGACAAGTTTGGAGATTCACGAAAACAAATTCAAATACAAATTAATTTAAAAATCGTGCAAATTGGATACAAATTTAGAAAATAAATAGTTGTATAATTCTTAACAAATTCTTTCAATCTTTTTGAATTATTTTTTCTTTAAAAAAATGTGTGCAAATTGAATAAAACAATTTTTATTTTAAAACAAAATTAAAATTTGGACTGGATATATATTCAAAATTGTATCCACCTTTTGGTAACAAAATCGGTTCATCTTTGACATTTAAAATCAAACCTTATCCAATTAATTAGGAAATAAAGTTCAAATCAAATCATGTGCAACTTTTTCAAATTTGAATGAACCGATGTTTTTGGATTCTTATATTTTTCTTAACCATGTTTTACTGAGAAACAGTTGCATAAATCTTAACAAATATTCCGATCTTTTATTAGAATTAATTTCAATTCAATTTGTTCAGTAAAAAAATCGCCCCAATGTTAGAAAAATTTGGTTCCATTTTTGGGAAAAATTGATGATTTTTTTTTTCACTTTGTTTTAACCAAACATTCGGATCAATTTGTTTGATAAAAAAATCAGTGTATTGGTATGAATATTCGGTTGAATTTTTAGGAAAAACAAATGATTCTTTTCAATCTTACTTAATCAAAATTCTGAATTAGAATTAAAAAAATGGTGCGAAAAAATCCTAAAAATCTTTATTTTCTTTCTACTATAATTTTGTTTAATAAATAAGATCCCTTAATTTTTTTTTAAATATAATTTATTAATTAATAACTAATAATACATAATTTTAGATAAAATTCGAACACTCATAAAGTATTTTACGTTCCAAAGAATCAAACTAAGAATGTTTTACATAAAGTGGTCAATAATATAAAAATTTCATTTTCATGATATTTTTAATGTAATGAGACAATTTAAATACACAAAGTACATTTTAAAAATAAAGTAGGTAATAATGCTCCCTTGCATCGCACGGGTACTGTACTAGTTAAGGTTGATGTGGTGTGTATGAATGATTGATTGATATTATTTAATTATATTGATAATATATATTGATGATAGTGAAATTGAGTTAAAGTTGAGTAAAAAAAAAATGTTTGCGTTCAAATGTTGGATTTTTTTTTTAAAGTTGTTCATCGGAATACCATCTTTTTCAGATTTGACAATGGAGTTAACCTAAAGGCAACATGAACTTTGTGTGAAATGGCTCAGTTCTGATTGTGTGGTAAAAGAATAATGCACTTGTCAATGGAACTATTCAAACAAAAAACGAATATATGCTCATATAGATTATTATTTATATTATTTTTTTGTTGTTAATTTAGCATTTTTCTCTGCAATATGTAAATTTAATAGTTTGATATCATCCTCTTTTAAAGGAGAAGAAAAAAAAAGTACTTGATCATGTTTGGAATGGTCGTTTATATAAATTTTGTATTTTTTTCTTGAGTAATTGACATATAGTGGTTCGAGATACTATATACATTTGTATCATTTTTAATTTCCAGTACCTGATATGTGGAATGGTTGTTTTACATCAGTTTTGCATTCTTTTTAGTATCAATTTTTAAAACTTATGTGAGGTAAATATATTAAACTATTATATATCACGTATTTTATATAAAAAAATCTATATAATGTGTATCCACTTTCTATTGTTTACTTTACCATTTTAGTATAATAAATGGTATGAAATCTTAAATTTATAAATATAAAAAAATGTTATTATTTTTTATATTTATAAAAAAAAAATGCATGTTGTCAGAATTAGGATTTTTATTAGTTTATCCTTTGATCATATATTTGAAGTTTCAATTATTGTATTGTCATTCTTATGTTCTTAACACAATTGTACAAACCAATATGGAAGATAAGAAAATAAATATTATTTTATTTAATTTTAATCTATTTTTTAATATACATTTGTAATTTATATTATAAGAACCTTGTACGGAATTTATTTTTTTTAAATTAATAATAATGGATACAAATTAATTTATTATTATATATGAAATATTGGTTTCAAATATTCTTTTTAAGGAGTATTGATTTAATATATTAATGAAATAATCTATGAATATTCAATTTAAAAATATAAATAAATAGTAATAAAAATACTATAAATGTTTGACTTAAAGGGTAAAATATGTAAGCACCAGAAGTAAAATACAGATTTTTAGTTAATAGGGCAAAAGTATTTACNAAAAAAAAAGATCCGTTGTACAAAGTTTTTCCAAATGGATATTTATATCAATTAATATATAACGGTTTAAAGATGAAACTAAAAAAAAAAAAATTGTATATCTAGGAAAATATTACTTACAGGGGAAAAAAGTTTATTTCAAATACTTTAAATTATATGTATGTGGATTTGCACCTTGTAATTGCACAAATCCAACCACAATATAATCTATACACCTGTATATATAATACTATTACCCATATTTCTCTCTATGTACATCTTAGTATTTTTTATATTTCATTTGATAAATCTGCATTTATGAAATTTCACAAATCATGACCATGAGCTTGTTTGAATGTCCATAAATTGAAACTAATTCTTGACCAAGTATTACATAAACAAAGAAAAAAAATACATATATAGATTTTTCCATTTTCTTTTTCATTTTCTCCATATATATTGGCAAACCTAACTATTATCCTAAACTCAATTGGTGAAAGGAGGAGTAGTCCATTAGACTTATAAATTAGCGCACCATGAGCAGAAAAAGTCCAGATGAAGCCCAAATAGGTTTCCATCCCAAAACCAATTGGTGGAAAGAGTAGTAGTCTATTAAACTTATAAATTAGACCATTTTCGGTTTTCCATATATAAACAATGTCGTACAACTCACAAGTGAATATTCTAATAATAATTTTTCAACATATATTCATACTAGATAGGAGATACTACTATTTTTCTTTTTAATTAAAAATGCAACACTAAAAAGTAAAAAATATATAATACTTCATAAAGTATGTATTTTTCTTAAAAAAAAAAAAAAATTGTGACCTATTTTTAATAATATAATATAATATTGTGTTATATACATAATCACTGTACAGCCGCCTTCGCTTTCTCCCAAAAAATTAATCAAGAATCGTTTTTTTCTCTGCAAATGTACATGCACACATTTTCCGTGTTCTCTCTCTAAATCTCCCCGTCTCTTTCTCTCTCCTCGAAGCTCGAAAAATTATATATATATACACATATTTTATTCCAAAAAGAATCATCACAAATATCAATAACTGGCTGTGCGAGGAAATAGGAACGAGCTGAAAAAGTAAAACGCAGTACAGAAAAAAACAGAGAAAAAAGTGGACATTTTAGTACAAAATTTTAATTTCCTATACAAATATTATCTCCTATTTGCTTCATTCTCCGGCGGCGGTTTTGCCTGCCGGAAGAAAAAAAAGAATCTTGTATGACGCCGACCTTTTTCTTCCTTTTTTTCGGATCATCGTCGTACGTTTGAGGGAGTTTGAAAGCCGTTCGCATTGAGTTTTTTTTTTTTGTTCGTTCGTGAANTTGTTCCTTGGTTATTTTTTGATGGGCTGCTCTGCATTTTCTTTTTTTCTTTTTTTTTTTTTTTGAATTGAGGTGTTTTGAATCGTGGGTTTTGTCTGAGGTATTGTTATTGTCATGAAAATGAAAGAAATTTTTGAAGATTGTGATTGTGATACACACTTTTCTGCTGTGTTCTTGATCGATAACAGTTTAATCTTTAAAGTTGATGGCTTTTTGAGTCCTTGGTGGCTAAAATGGCTTATTTTTTGTTCGAGGGAGTTTGAAAGCCCCCCACATTGAGTATCTTTTTCGTTATTGAATCTTGCTTTGTGCTCATTGTGGGTTTCGTTCGATGTCCAAATGTTCGATTTTTATTGTCGATTTTTGTTTTGTGTTGTGTCCTGCATGCTGTTCATTGGTTGATTTTTTATGGGCTCTGCATATATTTGATGAATTGAGGTGTTTTAAATCGTTGTTTATTTTGCGGTATTTTTATCAAATTGTGTGAAAGTATAGTTTTTTCAACTCTTAATCTTGTGTGTTTGTGGGTATGGAAATCAAATATCAAACACTTTTAGATAGTGTGGCCTAAAATAGAGCTTTTGAATTTCCTGCATGCTGCTTAGTGGTTGTTTTTAGATGGGCCGTGTGCATTTTTTATGTCGAATTGAGGTTCTTTTAAATCATGGGTTTTGTTTGAGGTATTGTTATTGTGTATTTTATTCATACTGATGCTAAAATTGAAGAAGGTCTTCTATAACCTATTTTATTTCTTCAGATAGTTGCAATTCATTAGCTCAAAATGCATCCATAGATCTTCCGAGCCGTTTATGTTTGTGTTCGTTTATTGAAGCCTAAAAAAACTGCTTGATTTCTAATAACCAGCACAATGGATCACATAAAGAGTCCTTTCAAAGGAATTGCAAATGATGTTAAAGGGAGGTTAAAATGCTACAAGAAGGATTGGCTCGATACGTGTGGTTCTGGTGCAAGGTGTCATTCTTTTTCATTTTTTTCTTGTTTGGAAAAATAAATCACAAATAATTTGTAACGCAAAACCTGAAGGGAGTAAAACTTATCTGATCATTAGGCTATAAACAATAAGGTTTAGCTTTTATGCATAAATTCAAAGAAATATTTGCTGAACTTACTATATATATCAATTTGTAAATCAGGATTTTAGCTCCAACAGCATACATTTTCTTTGCTTCGACTCTTCCTGTAATTGCCTTTGGGGAGCAATTAAGTCGAGAAACAGGTCAATCTTAAATTTCTAGCATGCCTTTGTTTTTAGCACTTTTTTTTTTAAGCTTAAATTCATTAATTTCTTTTCCCAAAATAATAGATGGGAGGCTTAGCCCGGCCGAGACACTTGTTTCGACAGCTATATGTGGGATAATCCATTCGATTTTCGGAGGACAGCCATTGTTGATCCTAGGAGTTGCAGAGCCCACCATTATAATGTACACTTACTTGTACAATTTTGCCAAGAGAAGTGTAGGAACCGAGCTATATTTAGCCTGGGCTGCATGGTAAGCACGAATTCAAAAATTGTTCTTATTTTTTATTTTTTTAGCTTAATTGAGCTTAAGATATCTTGTTTTGATTAACACATAGGGTCTGTGTTTGGACTGCTTTGCTGCTCTTTCTTCTCGCCATATTTAATGCTTGTACCATCATCACTCGATTTACGAGGGTTGCTGGGGAGCTATTCGGCATGTTGATCTCAGTTCTTTTCATTCAAGAAGCCATCAAGGTATTTATTAGTAGTCCAATTATGAGATTACTTTAGAAAACTGTATCATGTAACTTTAAAAAAAAAAAGAAAATTTAACTCACAGGGTGTGGTGAGTGAATTCGAAATTCCAAAAGGTGAAAATGCATCAGAAGAGCAATACAATTTCTCGTGGCTTTATACGAATGGATTACTCTCAGTTATATTCTCGTTTGGCGTGCTTATAACTTCCCAAAAGAGCAGAGGAGCTCGGTCCTGGCGGTACGGTACAGGTAAGAAAGAAAATCGTAAAACGCATTTCACTTTGAAGCTACTTAATCTAAAGTTTTGATCTTTTTTCCTTTTTTTTTTTCTCTTTTGTGCAGGCTTTTTTCGGAGTTTTATAGCCGATTATGGGGTCCCATTGATGATTGTAATTTGGACTGTATTATCTTATGGTGTACCGGGAAAAGTTCCTTCTGGCGTCCCGAGGAGATTGTTCGGTTCACTCCCTTGGGAAGCTAAATCATTGTACCATTGGACTGTTATCAAAGTACTAAAACCCGTAAAT
>BKCP01007181.1:2003993-2026160 GCA_008636005.1 Striga asiatica | reverse complement strand
ACTTAATTAAGTTCTGAAGAAGAGAAAGTGCTGTCTATGGTGCACGTTTTGTCATAATATGTCAAGAAGGAACATAGAAAGACAAAACATACCGTTGCCGAAGGCTAACGTGCTGTGGAAATTGGAACTCTTCCGGAAAAGAGTGTAAATTGGCGACCTAATAATAACATTGAGGAATACATGCTCGAGTAAATAAATTAGGCAAAAATAAAGCCACTATCAAGCCTGCAGTTGTTCAAGCTTTGTGAGTAGAAAAATTGGCTGTACCTCCCTTGGCGTGAAGTATCTGAGACGAAGCTCCTGCAGTGAAGAGGTTTCAGTTTTCATCTTTCCCTGCAAATATGTTTTAGCAAATACGGCTGCGTAAATATTGGAGATTAAAATCTAAAATTTTAGTATATAAATAATTGCAAGCTTCGTAAAACAAAGCTACTCGGCTACTCCCTTACTGGCAAAGGATTACACGTTTGCATTTTCACTAGAGAAATATAATATTTATATATATTCATTGTTTTCTCGTGAATTTCTTTAAGTTCTAATACATAAGCACAGGTGCATATGACCGAAATATAATTAATAATAGTGCAAGTAAATATTCATTTCTGGTGGATATCTCTTTGGAAATTAATCGGGTTGAGAAGCATACCTGAACAGTTGCCAAAAGGGAGCCGGTGCCTTTCACATACCGAAAGTAACTTTTTGTAAAGCAACAGCAACGCTTTGACTCGGGGAAAACAACATCTAAGATTTATCAAGGATATTTTTTTATTTTTTATTTTTCAATACCATAGTAATTATAGAAATGGAACTACTCATGTGCATGCGAAAGAAAGAGAGTAACAATAACACATCAGAATGAAGGATACCCATAGCACTCCCCCATCTTTCCACTAAGCTATCTGGAACTAAATACTGATATGAAATATTATCAACGAATACATTTCCTCCTTCAACATTAGCAAGCATGATGGCCGATTCTGAATCAACTTCACAGCTCAAATCCTTTAGTTCAAGAAAATCTTGTATAGGTTGACACCTTTCAAGTAGTTCATTACAATATGCATGTGATTCTACATCTTCTCTGGTCGGCATGTTTTTTTCGTACCCAAGTATTGGGCCCGGAGCCCAAACAAGCTTATTATTCAACTGTGTGGTTTGAAAAAATAGAGGTTTTCGCTTCGCCTGCAAAAATATATAATACATGTGAATAAAATATGAATAAAATATATATCAATATAGGAAGTGCAAAACTTATTGCATTGCTTTTCTTTCATGTGGTATGATGTACTTCTGTAAGAATTGTAAAGGAAGAAGTCATCTCATTTAAGTAAGAGTTCATTCCAATAAAAAACCAAAAACTTTTCACAGGTTACCGATTTTAGCTAAACCATTACAGATTTGCCATTATGTTTTATTAACTAACTAGATTTGATGTATTACATAGAGGTCAATATCAGCCACGAAGGACAGCAAAATAGACTTAGTAAAATTTGAACCTCATTGTAGCATAAGTGCATAACCACTCACAAAGAAAATAGATATAAGTGTATTAGAGCTGGGGAGAGAGAGAAGAGAGAAAGAGAGAGAGAGAGAGAGAGACCAGACAAAAATAGCGAGGTCTGGAATATGGTATGCCAAACTGCAGAGGACTGAGAATAAATTCTTGAGTGTCAAAATGATTTTCCCGCAAAATTGTAATCATCCTTGAATGTGTATCAGATATCTGCATCGACAATAATAAAAACACTTACATGTAAAGTATTAGGAGGAAAGGTAACACCTATCACATATAACAGAAAGCCGACACGCAATATTAGAGGATATATACTGACAGAATCAACTGATTCTATTTTTCCTCTCAACAGAAAATGCATGTAGCTAAAACAATCTACCTCAAATCCAACAACATTCTCAACGAATAGCATCATTGGAGGCCGTGAACTTTGAGGTATCAGTTCAAGAATCTTCAGGAATGAAGAAGCTCTAGCATCACTCGAACCCTTCTGAAGACCTTAACAAGATGATTTTTAGAAGCTACCGCAAGTTGATAAAAACCCAAGTTTCTAATAAGTACACGCACAAATACATACATATATATATGTAGAGAGAGAGAGAGAGAGAGAGAGAGAGAGAGAGAGAGAGAGATGAAGAGAGTTCAATCACCTTGTCTTGTGTAAGGCTGACAAGGAGGTGACAAAAGCCACGCATCCGCCCCATAGCTGTCGAGATCAGCAGCACTCAATGTCTGAATATTACCCTATTCCCACAACAATGGATAATGTTAATTATGTGATTCCCTTTAATTGATTTTAAAATTGTAAATCAGCTCTAATAACTACTTCATAGGGATACTTTTCCACTCAGTATTCACATAAACAATGTTCATAGACTTTCAAACAAGGCCTGCCCAGCACGTTGCCAGATGTTTCCAGCAGGTTTGTGCAAGAACCAACTCAAACTCAGACATCATCAGCTCAAAAAAGCTTTCTATTCAACAACGAGTTTGTTTCCATTAAACGTTTAACATTTTTTTATCAGAAATACTCAAGCCTCTTGTTTGTTTTAACCTGGCTATTGAACTATTTAAACTACTTTTTGAGCTCTAACCGCAACTTCAAGCTGTTCAAGACAATCAAAGCTCACACAAACCCTAAAAACCAGCAGACGAATTCAATACGCACAACAAAACACAATCCAGCAAGCAAATCAAGGCGATGCTCACCTGATGGGGACGGTGGCCGAAATTGTGCTCGTACACATCGTTTGCAACGTCGTTAATGTCGAATGCTTCGACTACGACAGCATCTACCCCTGCCCTCATCAATGAATACCTCTTCAAGAAATTAAAAAATAAAAAATAAAAATAAAACAGATAAATGAGCTGGTGCCCGTAAGGAAGTGCGGCGCGAATACGAGAAAAGCACATAAACCCTTTTCAATAAATTTGAATTGAGATTGAAGAAGCTCACCAAGCCGCCAATGCCGCTGTAGAATTCGAGTACCCGCCATGGCTTTCCCTCTGCTTTTGCTGAGGCTGAGCCCTCCATTTCTGTCGAAGCTAAACGTGTGTGAGCCAAAATTGTTTGGGGTTATGAAATGCGACTTGCGTGGCTCTTAGTATGAAAATCGTCTTATGGTAAAGCACTTTTTAGTTTAGAGAGTTACGCTTTTTACGTGAATGCTATGAAAAGAAACAAAAATAAAACAAAAAATTAGGGTGTGTTTGTAAAATAAACTAGTACGAATCCCCACGGGTAAGAAATATTTATTACTATTTATAAATTAAAAATGTTCATAATTACTTTTTATATATCAAAAATATGAAATCAATATGTAATACAATTTATTTATATTAATTTACTTAAAATATTATATGAAAGTTAAATTGTGAAAATTACATAAAAATGTCTATTTACAATTACTACACGAATTTACATAAACAATTTATTAGGACTACAAAATAAATTTTATTGTATAATATATATATATGTATATATTACTAATCTCCAAATTTTCTAGATTCGTTATCGGATACCTTATCGTTCAAATTTATCAACTAATTTTTTAGAATTAAATTACAAATTATGATTTTACTAACAAATATTTGTTCAAAGATCTTTCTAATTTTCAATAAGAATACAGAGCAATTTGTCAAATTATCATCAATATCTTATGACAAGTTATGTGAAAATATGCTAAAATTTGAGAATCATATTACCTTGATTTTATAACAAATCAACCTAAAATTCGCCTTTCATACGCATACTAATAAAATTCATATCACTCTTTTTATTTTAAAATTTCTAAATACACTTCTATCCATACCAAATGATATTCATACCATTTAAATTCGGACATTTCATACCAAAATAAAATCCACCTCTTTTTATTCATTATAATACTCAACTATTATTTTATTCTAAAATTTATTGTTGTATAATATATATTAAGATAATTTTTTAAATTAACAACCAAATTTTATTATATGAAAATATTTTGATATTTCTAACAAACTATATTTTATAATCTTATAGCTTATGCAACATCAAATTCTATTTACGCTATCTAGTATAAGAACCAAAACGCGAGGAATTACATTATAAACATTTTAAAACACTAAAAAGTATACAATTTCATTATGAATTTCCGCTAAGGCGAGGTTACATTATATATGGGGAAACCAATGCGTCAGACAGGACTAAAAATTCAAATATTGATTTGTTAAAAAATAATCAAATTATTTATTAAAAAAAATATTGTGATAGTGTATCAACCAATTTTCATTGTATTTACCCATAGAAAATTTTCAAATTAATTTCGAATTTGCAGTAAGATTCCTAAATTATAATGATTCTTAGAATCACAATTATCCAAAATTTTAAAATAAAAAATAAAAATAGAAAATGATTACTATCTAAAATCCCTGCCAACATGTTTTAAACTATAACACATCAAACACAAATACGAAATAAGAATAAAATATTATGAATCATAACTTAAAATTATAACACGATAAGTACAATGAATTGAATAACAAATCTATATTCTAATGATGTGCACATCAAACGTTATATTTTGAATTAACAATAATATATGCCTAAATGATTTCCACAATATAGGTCTTTTCGTACAATTAAACACAATATATTAACACAAAATGTGATAACACAATGAAATAACAACACATTATTTATTCTTAGAATCCAAATCATGCAAATATATTTGTTGTGATTTTGATGTATAAAAAAGAAGGATTGAATTGATCAAAAGTTTAGATGATAGTCATAAGCAATTTTTTTTTTTTTTTNCAAACAATTTTCAATTTGAAAACAATGTCAGTATTATAATGATTCTTTTTTTGTTCGAAACGATAGATATATTTATAACTAAAGATCGCGTGCGAAAAGAAAACAACAAAAAGCTGAAAAGTACAACTAAAGGCTGAAAAGACCAAAGAGCAAAGATCGTCTAGAGCTTATCCTAACAACGCTAGAATAACAAACGCGCAACAACACAAACAAAACTAAAAAACTACGAAAATGATTCCAACATGATAATACCTAAGTGTACGGACCCAACATTATAATACGCTCACACTCGCTCGTAACAGGGGCTAAGTGTCCAGATCAAAAACACAAACCTACCCCCACAAACTAAAACATTGAAACAGAAAAAATAAAATAAAAATAAAAATAACACGAGCCCTTCCACAGCAGAGCAACTGAGCCGAATCAGCAAAGCAACAGTCGACTCCAAGAAAGAAGCCGAACCACCTATACAGAAGCTGAAGCCGAAGCCGAACCACGAACCAAACCCAAAATCGGCCCGCCGGCACCCGGAGGAACCACAACCGACTTCTAACACCAAACCCAAAATCGGCCCGCCGGCACCCGGAGGAACCACAACCGACTTCTAACACCGGCGCTAAGCGAAGCCGACAAATCCGCCACCAGTAGCCGCAAAATCTGCCAGTAGCCACAAAATTAGAGGCACGCGAAATGTGCAAAAACAAATCCGATTCTTCAAANCCAAATCCAATTCTTCCAAATATAAATAATTAATATTTTTATTGGTCGTATGTTAATTTATTATACCTAATATGAATGATATAGTATGATCTAATATGTTAATTGGTCGTATGTTAATTTATTGAGAAACCTGACTCTTATATTCTCATATGTTAATTCATTGAGAAATCAACATAGATAGATTTAATATATCATAATAGAATCTGAAATTCTCCCTAAGAGGATTTATTTGGAATGTTGCGGCTCATCTAATCAAGGAATATATTTTTTTTTTATATTGAAAATCATAATCAAATTTTGTTCCCATAATTAATGAAATTTAGCACAAAATGAATTCAAAACAATTTTGAAATTCGAAATTAATGATTCAATGGCGGGATATTTCAAAAATTCTGAAAAAAATTACAAAGATTAGTAAGTTTTAAAAATTTTGGCGGAAATTCAGTTGTTATTTCAGGTAAAATGTCAAACCTTTTTATATTTATATAGATAACTAGTATGAATTCCGTGCGATGCACATGTAATAGATAGTCATTAATATTTATAAATTAAAAATTCTAATTAATTAATATTTATAAATTAAAAATATAGAATCAATATGTAATATAATTTACCTATATTAATTTATTGAAAATATTTTATAAAATTTAAATTGTGAAAAATTACATTAAACTTGTCTATTTAAAATTAGCACACAATCTGTACAGTGCACGTAACTGGTAATAAATTATATTATCTTCATTTTAAAATAAGTGTCATTTCTAAGATTTTTATTTAGAAATTCCATTGGATACAATGTGACCAGTGTTTTGTGACCCAGACCGGCCCGGCGGGTGGACTCAGGACCCGGAGCCGGAACCGGTCTGGGTGAAGTATTTGGACCGGGCAACCAAGGACCCGGTCAAAACCGGTTGACCCGGTCCATATATTATTATTATTATTTTTTTTTTAAAAATAAAACTATGTATATATATTTATATGGTAAATATTTATCATGAGATACATACTATTAACACTTTAATATACAAATTTTATACACAAAACATTTAATTTTCTTACTTTTATGTATATTTATATAACAAAAATACTCTATATATAATTTTGAAAATTTTAAAATTAATTATCCGGTTCAACAATTGACCCGGTGACCCGACGGTTGAACCGGTGACCCGGTGACCCGACGGTTGAACCGGTGACCCGGTGACCCGAGGACCTACCTGGGTCGATCACCGGGCCAGGTTTAAAAACTATGAATGTGACTCCATAAAATAATTATTTTAGTACAGTTTTATCATATATTTAAAAATCTGCGTGAATAAAATATAATTATAAAACTTAAATTGTTTCATTAATTAAAATAAATTTATTTTTTTTATAAACTATCCAATCAAAAAATTTAAGTAGTTGAGTATTTTATTAAACTATAAATAATTGACTATTTTAATTACTTCCAAGTTGATATTGACCCTTAAGTTATGAATAATTACTTATTTAGCTTTTAAATTTGCAACTCAAATTTAAACTACACAATAAATTCTCTTATATATTCACTCACACAAACACACACATATTATCTCGCAATTTTTTAAATTTTTTGTCGGATATCTTATCGTTCAAATTTATTAACTAATTCTCTAGAATTAAATTATAAATTTTAAATTTAACTAAAAAATATTTGTTCAAATATCTTTTTTATTTTCAATAGTAATGTTTCATGAAAATTCGTGTCGTATCATACTTGCTAATCATATAATTTATTATAATTATATTTTTTAAGTGTTTTAGTGACATCCATTATCATCATGAAAATTGACTGCCTAAAATTTCATGTGAACATGCTAGTAATTTTTGTATTCCCAATGTTTCATTCAAGATTATTGGTGCTAAACTGCTAATTATTTACACACACAAGTAGTTTTTCTTAGTAAAGGGAGAAATATGCAAAAGTATTTCTTTTATTGAATTATATCGCTAGAATCGCTGTAAGACTGTAGCAATAATTCGAAAGACAATTGATACAACAGATATATATCTCGATATTTTACGTACAAATATATGGTATATATGTACATACATGTATAAGATATGATTATCTTGAGATACAAAAGAAATTTTTATGTGATTTATTACCTTAATAAATCAGTCACAATTAAATTTTATGTGATTTAAAACATACTATAAAATATTTAAATAGTTTCCACATTTAGTAAACAACATTTTTTGGCGAGAAATAATTACTATTTAAAAAATAATCAAACCTTTATATATATATAGATATAGATTACCTCATTGTTCAAATTTATCAGCTAATTTTCTAGAATTAAGAGGGGTGTATTCAATTAGGATTTCTAAGGACTTTTTAAGATTTTAGAAATCCTGGTGTATTCAATTTAGATTTGTTAAGACTTTTAAAAATCTTGGGGTATTCAATTGGGATTTTAAAAAGTCTTACAAAATTCTGAGGTATTTAATTTATTTGTGTAATAGGAAATAAACAAGTCATTTTGAAATATAATTTATTAACTTAAAAATGCCTAAATGTCATTATATTTGTTCATATTATTTTATAAAGATTTCCTTATGGATTATCTTTTTATATATAAATGTAGAGTTTCTCATTTTCAATTTCCAACGCTTTGTAGTTCTATATGTTAGTTTCAAAGGATTTGAAATAGTCCATATAAATATGGATATTTATCAAGAACTTTCAAGTGTAAACGCTTGGGTAGCATAAATTGTAAATATATTTTAAAAGTTAATAACATTTGTATATATTATCATTTTTTATATATGATAACTTAAATTTTAACAATGTATAATTTGACATTCATATTGTATATGTAAATTAAAATAATTATATCTAACTGATCTTTATCAATAAAAATTTAAATATTTATCAATTATAATTGAAAAACAATAAATTTATCTATCAAGCTTATTATATGGTATAAGTACTAAAAATGTTCCAATGTAATATCGTCGATTCCGACTGGTGAGGTGTATCATGTTATTTTGTAAGAATTATTTAAAATTTCAAAATAAAATCTTGTATTTATATTTTTACATATATTAAATATTATTTTCTGATTAAATCATATTAATTATATGTAGTTAGTACAAAATATTGAGCCTACGCAATTCCCTAGCTCGTTCTAGTATACATCGGCCCTAAGTGAACGCGAGACCATCACAATTTTTAAGGGCTGTGCATGTTTAAACTTTAAGTTAAACCAATGATATTACAAAACGAAAAGGATAATTAAAAGACCAAAACTGGAAAGAAATAAAATAATTAAACGAGTCATCCATCAACTGGGCTGGCCCGTTCAACTCATTACCCAAGTTGAAATGTTCCGGCTATAACACAATATTGGGCCTGACTTGCAACTCCCATCCACCAGGACTAGGGTCGACTTGGCAAGCCGGCCCAATCTTAAAAGCAGAACAATATTGTCAAGCGAAAGTGGGTTTTTATGTCATGTGGTTTAGGTTTTTCATCTCACACGCAGTGAGTAACGTTCTCTCTCATCGTCACTGTGTTTCTGGAAAAGGAGATGTGCTTTCAGCTGCAGGTGCTCAAAACCCTAGATATGAGTGACGTATAGTCTATCTATTATTTTATTCTTTTTATCCGTTGAATAATGTTTGTTGGAGCTGTAGTTATCTGATCACAGTTTGGTTGGATTTTACTTTCCCTCCTCAGTTTGCCGGGCGGGATTTGAGGCAGAAATTGAATCGTTTTTTATCTATTTTTTTTTTGTTCATGAGTTCTGGTTGCTGATGTTCGAGTTATGGAGTTAATATCTGTGCAAATACATTGTTTTTTTAGATGAAGAACTTGTTTAAAAGGGTTTAGGGTTTGGAATGTGTCTATGTGCTTGAATTTTGCCTCTAATTTATTATATATGTGAATCCTGAATCAATACTTGGTTGTCTCATTGCTCCTGTACTTCTAATATGGTAGGTATATCGTTTGGGTACATTGAAAGGAGATGTGTTTTCAGCCGCAGGTGCTCAAAACCCCAGCAATAAGTGACATATAATCTATCAAATATGTTATTTGTGTGATTCATTGAATAATTCAATAATGTTTGTTAGCGATCACTGTTTGTCTGGAATTCCATTTCCATCATCAGTTTGCCGGTGGGATTTGAGGCGAAAATTGAATTCTTTTGATGTATATGATTTTTCCTCACGAGTTATGGTCGCTGATGTTTGAGTAATCCAGTTAATATTACATAAATTATATTTATTGGGTACTTTGGGTATCGGTGTGAATATTACGAAATTTGTAGCCCCCTTCTTAAATCTGATTATGGGCAAAGGAGATCGATGATATGCTTATTTTCTTGTTTGAGGAACATCATTGTCATTACTATTGCTGTTTATTATTGTGCTGATTAACCTTTTCAATCTGTTATTAGTATTGACGTTAATGTGGCACTGAAGCCTGGACATGGAGAAAATGAATAAGAATAAGGTGCTTGTATTTTTGGATGTCTCGGTTGATGGGGATCCTTTCGAGAGGATGATTTTCGAGGTGCAATATGTTATTAGAGTGTGTGAATTTTGACTCCATTTCAGTAGATTCTAGTACATTTGAACTAACTAGATGATATTGTCTTATGGTATTACTAATTAAATGCAGCTCTTCACTGATGTGGCTCCGAAGACTGCTGAAAACTTTCGTGCGCTTTGTACTGGTAAATTGTTTGTTTTCGGCGTTTTTTTGCAGTTCACGCGTACTATTACCATAAACGCGTATGATTTATGATGATGCCACATTCTGTAATTTATGTTTCCCTTTTCCTTTCATGAATTTCTCAACCTTTCAACAATTGATGTTTCTTTGACTTCCAAGTTGGTTTGTAGAAGGGTGATGCTCCTATAGCTAGTAGCACCTTCGGCCTTATTATGAAATATGCTAACGAGTTTCCTAAGAAACTTCTACTTTAAATCTCGTTGAATCCTATCCTCTTGTTTCATGATATGTATTCTTCTCGTCTCATGTCTGAACTGTCCATTTTTTCAGGAGAAAAAGGCGTCAGCCTTAAAACTGGGAAGCGATTACACTATAAAGGGACCTTTTTTCACCGTATTGTCAAAGGACAAGCTGCTGAGGTATGTGATTTAGGTTTTTAATTTTTGTCGTATACTCGCATGTGCTAAATATTGCTAGTTTGCTGTGGCTATTGTATTGGTTGAATAAATTCGGAAGTCCTTTTCTTCTGGTCAGTTGTCCTTGTGTATGCTGTGACAGGGCTGATGGTCACTACTGAATGTCTCATTGTCTTGTCATATTTTTTTAAGGTTATACTAACTGAGTTGTCTGAATAATGTTGCCATTAATAGCATCATCCTCGTTTTCTTTGTAATAAATAATGACTGACAGTCTTTAATTGTATTACAGGCTGGGGACTTGCTTAGGCGAAATGGTATGTTGCGACGCCTTGATATAAAATTTCATTTTGTTTTTTCTTTTCTATTTTTCAGGATGAATATATAATTTTGTGTTCAACTTTGCAGGTGAATATGGAGAAAGTATATACGGCGGGAAATTTCCAGGTGAGAAATAGTTCGAGTTCCTCCTTTAATGGAACTCTTTTGTATGGCATGTAGTAGGAACCACTAATTATTTATGGCATAAATCCGTGTATATCTAGAACTTTTTACTTTTCAGATTGAAGCTTGGCGCATACGACAGAACTGTTTCCAAATAGCACAAAATATTAATGTATTTCTTTCTCAACTTCTTGTGTTAAAAACTAGTGGGTTTCCTTTCTATTGCCTGTGTGAAGGTTGGGGCTGAGTTTGATCTTATTCTCGCTGTGTTGGAGCTTCAGTTCACATGGTATTGGAACAATTGTTTTCTCATACTATGGTAGGAATTGTTATCTTTGATTGAACACTCAAACTTTTGTTGTCTATTTATCTGCTCCGTAGCATGTTGAGCGACTGTAGGAGCAGCTAGTTGCTTGACCCCGGCGAATAACCAAGACTGAAATCCTATTAATTCGTGATATGTAGTCTTTTGTATTTTGAAAAAAAAAAAAAAACAATTCATAGTACTTGACTGAACTTTTTAATGCTGTAATTCAATATATATGCATACTGCATGGCATTGTCATTATGTAATGACAGTTGAACAGTCATCAGATTAAAATACTGTAAACCCTGAATGGTGTTGCTCTTTCCAGCTGTTAGACACAGGGCCATTATTTCTCTCTAATAAATGCATGCTATTTCATGTGGATTTCATTAAGCATTATTTGAACAGTCTTTATGCTCATAATAACATAGTTGTCATTGTGTCCATTCTCCTACGCACTTTACCTATAGTTGGATCAGCCATATATTTACATTTTCGCAGTATTAGTTTGGGGATCTTGCAGTTCATTATGCTCCACTCCTTGTTAATGTTGCTGTTCCAATCATTCAAACTTACATATCCATTGATCTTTTTCCCGCTTTGGTTGATTCTACCGCGGCAAATGCTCATGTTCAATAGCTGAATGATGATCTATTTCATTTTCATGTTTCTTGTATGGTTTATTTGGTATTATTACTAAACTAAAGAAGATAATAAGAAATGTTCGCATTAACGCTCAAGGCGGAGAAAGAAGATAATTGCATATAGATTAGAAAGCTGACCACGTCTGAAACGATGGAAATGAATTTGAAGCATCAAGATGTATACTTACGACCAAAGATTAGTTTCAACTGCTGCATGCATTTAATTTTGTTTGAGATCAGCTACAATTGATTTTTGAAAGCTTCCTTTTTATTTTCTTACACATAGTACAGCAGCTAAATAATTTTTTGTAGGTTGTGTCATGTTAGAAGGTCTCTGGCCTCTAGTAAGCTGCTCCTTTTACCGTCTTACGTGTAAAATTGTTTGTGGACAAGGTCTTCTATTGTCGCTTTCAGTATTTAGTATCTGAAATCTGATCCATATATAATTTTCAGATGAGTCTCCAAACTTGAGTCATGATGCAGCTGGTTTGTTGTCTATGGCAATTGCTGATCGTGATGAAAGGGGCTCATTGTTTGTTGTCACCTTTAAGGCTGATCATCGTCTTGATAGGTTTGTTCTTCTATTCTTACTTGTGTATCTTTTTCAGTGCTTGTATTAAAAATTTAAACTGAATCCGTAATGGCCGCCAACAACAGTTGGTAATCTATAGTTATTTGTTGTTATTGTGAGAAGATATGTTATGGTTTATGCCTAAAAGACCCTGTCATAAATTATTGGAAATTTTCATCTAAATTTTTAAGTTTGCTGTCATCACTTCCATCTGTGTTTGATAATCTTTGATGCATCTTTTGTCCTAGCTGTTAGGTTTATTATCACTAACTTCCAATTTACCCAAGATATGTCTGCTGTGGCGTAGGTGATTGGTGATTCTTCATTGCATTCTATATGAAAGTTGATTAGAACAAAGTAGAATGAGGGAGCTAAAATGTATTAAGTTGTGATATTACTTTGTCCAACTTGGCATTCTTATGTATTATATATATCCACAGGAAAAGAGTTGTCTTTGGTAAACTTGTGGATGGGTATGAAGTGTTGAAGAAGATCGAAGATGCCGGAGATGAGATGGGGAAACCTGTTGTGACAGTGAAAATAGTCAATTCTGGAGAATTACATGATGGTAAGAAAAATATTTTTGTTATTTTATGTATCTTAATCAATTACTTCAACATGCTGAAGCTTAAAGCTTCCTGTTCTGTTCAGATAAAAAGAGGGAGAATAACTTGAAAATGGGGAAGAATGCTATAGAGCAAAATAATCACGCTGTAAAACGCAAGGGGAAGCACAAGAAATCTTCAAGGAAAACGAGGAAAAGAAGAAGATATTATACCTCTGAATCAGATAGTTCGTCAGATACTGATATTGATTCATCTGATTCAGACACAGATTCTGAATCTGATGCTTCCTCTTTAAGTGACACCAGTTCTTCTAGTGATGATCGTCGTAAGAGACGGAAGAGATCCAAGAGGGACAGGCATAGGCGTGCAAGAAAGAAGGATAGGCAACGTGAGAAAAGACGAAGGAGGCGGGACAAGAAGAAAAAGAAATCTAAAAGGTAGGCAAACTACATTGATCGAATGACCAAACCGTTACTGGTTATTTTTATTTGATACTGCATTTTCTACAATGTACCTCTACTTGTGAATTCTAAGATTGGCAAATTGAAGATATATTTTCCAATTCTATATTCTCCTTCTCCTTGCAAACTTGTTGAAGGCAGAGAAATTTNATCGATAGCGTTAGTACATGTGGAAAATGTTACGGTTACCTATCTTTATGATTTTTAATTAAGACTTAGTAAATTGTTGTAGGGATATTGCCTCAGACAGCGAGAGCGATAATAATTCTGGAAGTAGCTCTCAAGATGATGTTGCAGTTGGGCATAAACGCTCTGGTGAGATGCTCATCATGGTGCATTTGTTTTCTGGTTCGCCAATTCCTTCCTGTTTCCCCCCTTATAATTAATATTAATTTTTTTTGGTGCAATCTCACTCTGAAGACAATCAATCTCCTCTGGTTGAACGAGAAAATGAGAAAGTTAATCCTATGAAAGGAGATGGCGCAGGTACGTCAAACAGGGAGGACTGTGAGTTTGCAAATGAAAATGGGCACCATCAAACTAATAATAAGGGAGTTGGAATGAAGCTTGACAGGAGTGCCAATATGCATCCTGATATAGTAGATGATCCTGCTAGTAAATCTAGGTGTGTTTCCTTCTCATTCTTGCCTCCTATGTTATTTTTAGATATAATTAATATGAGCCTCCCTTGAGGTTTCAGTGCAAGTACTGTAAAATCAAGTTCTATTTGAAAACTCTACATATCTCTTCCGATTTGTTTTCATTTACAAATTAAACCATCATATTGGTATCTGCCAAGAAAATGCAAACCTCAAAGGAATGCCTGTCATACCACAAAGCAGTATTTATAATTTTCATCGGTATCAAAATTTCTTGAAATCCGGTCAAAACCTCAAGGGCGGTTTTTCAGTAATAATCCCTATTCCTTCTCCAATTTCTGTTCGGGCATACTGAGGATTACGTTTGGGGCAGGAGGCAGAGCTTAAGTCCAAGAAGAACCAAGAGCCAGAGTATGAGCATTAGCCCAATGCCTGCCACTAGAAGAAGCCCAGATGTTACACCAAAACACAACAGGACCCAAAGCCCGAGTCCAAGCCGAAGCCCGCGGCCCGTCTCCCGAAGCAGGAGCATTACCCCCGCCAGAAGTGAGAGCAGCAGAAGCCCGGTAAGAAGCACTAGGGAAAGAAGTGGCAGCATGAGCCCTGCTGATAATAGAAGTGCCACATATTCCCCTCCTGTAAGAAGAGTCTCCAAGAGCCCACCAAGGGCCTTGTCGAAGAGATCATCTCCAAGCAGGAGCCCAATAAGGCCGGCCCGTAAAAGTGTTAGCCGGAGCTCTGGCAGGGCCCCGCCCAGGAGAAGCCCAAGCCCGGCGGGCAGGGGGCCTAGAAGGGCTTACCGCTCGCGGAGCCCCGTGAGGTCGCCCGTTTCTGATCGTGGTAGGAGCCCATCGGTTGATGGGTCCCCCAAACGCGTCAGGAGAGGGAGGGGATTTAGTGACCGCTACGCGTATGTTAGGCGTTACAGGAGCCGGAGCCGTTCTCCCGATCGTTCGCCTGTGAGGTCTTACCGTTATGGTGGTAGAGGTGATCGTGACCGGTAAGTAGAAAATCTGTAATTTTTGACCTAGTTACAAGATTTATCTTTCAAAATTACGAGTTCCTCTTTATGATATTAGAACCATGCATGTGCGTGATGCTTGTGGCAACTAATTACGTCACGTGTCAACAGAGTTATGTGTAATTTTTGAAAGATGGTTGTCTCATATATAGATTGAACCGAATGTTATTAATGGCGGATGGTACAATGATGGCCATTGGATAACACTGATCAACCCATTAGGGTAATTTTTTAATTAACTCCAACTTGCATTTTCCTCTTTCTTAATCTCTTTGCTGTGGTTTTGTTTTTTGTAGATACTCTAGTTACAGAAGGTCGCCTAGACGTTACAGGAGTCCACCTCGAGGAAGAACTCCTCCAAGGTCTGTCATCGCGTTATCCGTGTACTTTCATGATCGTTCATTGCAGTTATATTTACTTCCTATTGGTTCAAAAATGGTTATTTACTGAACTACCTTAATATATGTGGTTGTTCCACCTCAACAAGTTAGCTTTATTTACACATACCCTCAACCTTAAGTCGATTTTTCGCAATTACCTCCCCAAATTTCATGTAATTTTTCAAACTCTACTAATTCCCGGTGAAATCTTGGTTATGCAGATACAGGGGCAGCAGGCGTAGCAGGACCCGAAGCCCAAGCCCATCGCGCAGCCCAATCCGTTACCGTCGCCGCCGCTACAGCAGAAGCCCGAGCCCAGCCAGGAGCCGATCCCCCGTGGAAAGGAACCGCGGCTCTCCGCGCACCCTCAGGCGAAGGTCGCCTTCTCGGAGCCCCTCTGGATCGCCTCAATCTCTCAGGGGCCCAGCCCGTTCAAGATCGCCTTCCTATGTTGGCCCGGCCCGTAAAAGCCGTTCGAGGTCTCCATCTTATGTTGGGCCGACCAACAAAAGCCGTTCGAGGTCACCATCCTATAATAGTCCGCCCCCACGTAACAGGACAAACTTGGTCTCATATGGAGACGGGTCGCTTGATTCGGGCCGGGATTGAAAGATGGATTGGGCTTTTGTTTTTTTTGTTTTTTAAATGGACCTACGGTTGTTTGTGGACTTGGATTTCGAGTCGGGTTTGATGTATTTTTTTGTTTGTGGAGTGTTGGTGTAGTGTAACGTGGGCCATGTGGACTTGATGTGGAGTTTCAACTTTCATGGGCTACTTATTACTTTGTGTTTGAGCATTGATATCGACTTAGATGTATTTGATTGGTACTCGGATCAATTTGGACTTTGCTTTGAAGACGATGCCTACGTTTGAACGTTGTCTTTGTCTTATTTTCGTACTCGAAGCGGAATATTTTTGAGTCTTTTTTATGGTTATTTTTTCAATTTGTGTTGATCCATTGTGTAGTGAATTTCGATTGGTGATAGCAAAGATGAAATTGTTGTTCTATACTAACATCTCAAGTGACCGATCAAAGTGAAGTGACAATATAACATAAAATTTCCATATTATTGATCACCTTGTCAATGTGATCCCAAATTGGAAATCCTACCCAAATCTATTAATATATAATACGGTTAAGAAAAATTGTTCAAAAAATTCGAAAAAAATTATTTCGCTTTCCCGCTTTTTTAAAGTCATTTCCCTCTTTTATATTTGATTTTTTACCAAAATCTTTCGGTTGTAATTTTTTGAAAAATTCAAATTTTTAGACTCTGCCATGCATTTCCAGTTTTTTGTGCCATGCAATTCTTATTTAATGAATATAATATCTACAACATGATTTGGTTTTAATTTTTTTCGGTTTGATTTCCCCTTTTTTTGCCATGGATTTCCCTTATCTACAACATGATTAGATTTCAAATCTTTTCAGTTCACATTACAATCTGATTTTTATTCGGGATTCAAAATTTGATTAGATTTTTTTTAAATATGTAAAAGAAAGAGAATCCTCTCTCTCTCTCTCTATATATATATTAACAAATTTGTGATGAGTTGAATTTTAACTTCCATTTAATATTAACAAAAGTATATTTTATGTAAATAAAATTTAATAAGAAAACAAAATTAAAAAGATTGTGTGGTAACATTTTTTGAAATAAATAAATTATGGGAAGGTGATTTGTTAGCAAAAAATTCAAAGAATTTTGTTTTGGTTCAAATTTTGAATACGTGTATGATTAGTTATAGATAATTGAATCCAACATATTCTAACTTCCAAAAAATATGGAAACACATTTCCTTATTTAAAAATTCAAATTCAAAAATGTGAGGAGTTGAATTTTAGATTCAATTTAAAATTAACCACTAATGTATATCTTATGTAAATAAAACATAACAAGAAAAAAAATTATGTGGTAACATTTTTCGAAAAGTGTGAGGAGTTGACTTTTAGATTCAATTTAAAATTAACCAAGGTATATCTTATGTAAATAAAATTTAATAAAAACAACAAAAATAGAAAAAAAATGTGTGGTAACATTTTGAAAATCTATTACTATATATTACGACTAAGAAAAATTGTTCAAAAAACTCGAAAAAAATTATCTCATTTTCCCGCTTCATATTCCCGCTTTTTTTTTGTTTTATTACTTTATTCGGTAAAGTTTTTTTTATTTTTTTTCATAATCCCGTCTACATTTCTATTGGAAGGGAGTTGATATAAATCGGGAAACATCAATTTAAATTAATTAATTACGAAATTTCATTTCCTTTTTTTTTTCAAATCCGATTTATATTATATAGATAGATTTCACTTCCTTTTTTTGTAAGCGATTACCTTTTTTTTTGTAAGCGATTGTTTCAATTAAACGTGCACTGCGATCGAGTTGACCAAATTAAACAATTTTGAATAATATTAAATTAATCGATTACTATTAAATTAATTTTATTTGATTTTCACGTCTAACATTTTACAAAATACTATTTTTATTTTTTTTATTTTTGTGGAAAATGGCGGTTGGATGAAAAAGTCAAATTCAAATTAAAAAAAATTGTTATTGAAAAAGATATTTTGTGAACCTAAATTCATAAAAATATGGTCAATGATATCTTTAAATACAACGGGTAAATATGGTCAACAATATCATAAATTATATTTTATATTCGAAAAGTTCAACTTAATTGATGATTTTTTTTGTTAATATTTGCTTAACTACAAAATATTTTAAAGTTTATAAAGAATCTCATTTTATGTGGGTTCTTGGTACTTTTTTTTGTACATATTCATTTTTCATCCCATATCCAAATACAAATTTAAATGGGGATCTTAAATGTATCATGTTTATTAGAAATATATGTATATTTTTTCAAAAAGTATGACGATCATATAATTAATTTTATCATATATCATATGTTGGATGTTATTAGTTTGGTTGGGGACACTCATTATATTCAAATAAATAATATATAATTTTTCATATTTAGTGTTTCTTTTCTTATAATAATGAGATGTTAAACATAAATAACTATGTTTAATATAAAGTCTTAGATAAGGTTTTAAGTAAAAAGCCCGTCCGTGCAGCGCACGGGATACACACTAGTTTATATAAAAACTAGAAGGATTTTAATAACAAAAAGAAAAAAAAAATGATTATTGAATTGACTAATGCTCCATGCACTAAAAACTAGAAGGATTTTAATAACAAAAAGAAAAAAAAAAATGATTATTGAATTGACTAATGCTCCACGATGCATGATCTTCACATTACTTATTATGATTATTACATATTTTTATTCAACAATTGACAATTGTCGTGCAATTATTGCATCGTTCAACGAATATGTTGAAAAAGAGAATAGGAAAAAATCTTAATAATAAAATTGAGAAATGTTTTCACTTTTCACATAAACAGTGTCGGCATCTTTAACTCTTTCTCACACTCTCGTGAGTCATGCGCAGAGAGTGAAACAAAATAAACCCAAACAGTTAAAAAGGGAAATTAAATGAAGGGAAATTAGGGTTTTTGGCAATGGACTCCCCTGAACCTTCCAAGCTTACCTCAACCAACTGTGAAACTGCGCTGGCTCAAGTACATGCATATACACTCTTTGCTTATTATATTCGATTGTAGTTTTAGTGATTCATTTTTATGTGTGTTCGTGAGGTTATTCTACGATTATACTGTGTTTGTTTCGGATGGCATGTTAAATCATAGTTTAACCTCGGAGTTGAAGTTGAAAGAGGGATCGGCAATGTTAAAATTGTACTAAAATGAGACATAGTTGGTGAATTTGGGTTAGTTTTTTTTTTTGTATAATTTGTGTTTGTGTTCATTTGCTGGAATTTCGGCTTCCATATGCTAGAAGTTGGTGAGGCGGAGGAGAGGCTTATAGCAGGAAATTGAAGTGATCTCATGTGTTACATTTGATTTGGGCATGAAGCCTGGGTGCTTTCTTTGTTTGAAAACTCGGTAGCTTGCAGGATTTGGATGTCACTTGCTAGGAAATGTGGAATATTAAGTTGGGTGATGAAGTAAATTTCTTCTATAAGTCATATGTAGTTTCTGAATTCCTAGCAATGCATAAAGCCAGGAGTCACACTTTTATTTTATTTTATATAACTTTCTTTTATTGTGGAGTCGAGAACACAATGTTTCCTCGTATTTTCAAGGGGTGTTGAGGCAAAGGTTTTTTGCTCTGGTACTTTCCCATTTGGTCCTTGAATTTAATCCTATGCAGTTACTGAACTTCCTCTTCTTTGTTAAATGTGTGAGTTCAGTAGAAATCACTAGGTATAGTTGTTGCAAGTAATGAGGGTCACCTAGTTTATTCTTCGAAAAAGTATTCCTCTCACGCTGCTTCCTTTTGGGTCTCAGGATTCCCCTGTTTTCAATTTTCTTAGCAACCTTTCCCCCATACAGACAGTGAGGGCCCCACCAGTTACGCAAGTTTTCCCGGAGCTGAATTCTCCTCCACTCGTATTCACATCACCTCAACTCAATCTTCATAGGCGGTCAGCTTTTCTGAAAAGGTTTTCAAAATATTGTGTCGAGTGAAAAAATAATTTGCCTTCTTGATTATTATTATTATCATTTTAAAGGGCATATGTGCTGATGTTAAATGTAAAAGCAGAGCACAATTCCCTAGAGCCTCTTCTGCAAATTTAGCTGGCCCTGATGAGGATGGGAAGGGATACAGAAAGCTGAATATCCAGCTGAGCACTAGACTAGAAAAGGCCACGAAAGGCAATAGCCCTGAGAATGACTTAACCGGAAGTCCTGAAGGAAGCCCAGATCAGTTCTTGGCTGACATTGTGGATGCGGAGTCTGTCGATCCGAAATTCTCTAATAATTCAACTACCGAAAATCCAGAATACATTGATCACTCACGAAAAGCAAAGGAAAATGTATTAAACCATGTGTGCGAAATTAGTTCAAGAACAAGCGGACAAATAGCTGGTGTGCCTGATGATGTTATTAGCAGGCAAACTGAAGAGGCACTTGAAGAAAATATATCGATTGATATGAATGCAGTTGAAAAGCGTTCAAATCAGGTGGATTGTGTTTCTAATTGCCACGGTAGCGATATAGAACATGAGTTGACCATATTCCATGCATTGACCCATCAGACCAAAGAAGATATTATGACTCAGGTTTGGTACTGATCCATTGTCTGCGAGTTGAAATGTTCACCAATATTGTTATTTTGGTATCTAATAATTCGATATTGCAGGATGTGGAGGCTGACCAGGCTGACCATTCAGATCAATCGAATCATTTTCTTTCAGGGTCAGTGAAAATAGGAAAAGAGAATGAAATTCTTGCTGAGGATACTGGAGCAGCTTTGTCTGAACGAGCTCCTGTAAGAGTGCAAAATGACCGTGAGGTTTGAATTTTGTGACACACACACTCATATAGAATATATATTTGAAATTGGTTTTTATGTTCTACAAATCTGTGGCTTCTTTAGATGTTGATGTCACGATTTAATACTGCCTGCTTCTTTACGTGTGAAAACTTCCACGTCAACGAGCTCCTTCAAGATGACTAAATTAATAGTTTTCGCAATATATTTTCTTCTTTTGTTTGTATGACTCTATTATCGGGGATGCGTGAAATTTCTTTCATTTTGGATGTCTAATTACTGTGCTGCTTGGTTGTTTCTGACCCTCGACTTGGTCTGGATTTGAGGACCGATTTTTTTGTTTCTCACCTGAATATATTCCGAAAAATGAATGGGAACTTCAGTTAACTTTATATTGTTCTTCTTCTTTGTTCTGAAACTTTGCCAAACATATTAGGCTTTTAAACTCCGGGGAGTACATAGGCGTTCTCTCCAGTTTGAAGATGCTCAGCACAAGGTATTATCAGGTCAGACGGCTAAAAGTACTTTGGTTAGTGAAGGGTTATGTCCTAGAAATCGTGTAAACTCTACCATCAAGACTCCGAAGCCTTCAGGTATTGGCTTGCACCTGAACAGTATAATCAATGCTGTGCAAGCTGGATCTGGTTCAAAAGTAAATTTGAGATCAGCTCATACTTTCAGTATTGCCGGGAAGAAGTCCATGCATGTGAATGAATCTCATCCTGTTGATTCTTCAAATTATTCTTCTATGTTACCTCCGGTGGAGAATGTTTCAGCTAGCACTGATGATAATAGGCATGGAAGAGTTACTTCATGTCGCTCTGTGTCCACTTATATTGCCGAACCTTCAAATGATTCTATAATCTTAAATCCATTGGAGGACCAGTCAACACCTGGTATTAAGAGGAAGTGTACTGAAAAGTCTGGTGGTTCTAAAGAGTTTGCCAAGTTGAGCCCTCAAAAGAAAAGGCTAGTCTTTAGCCGTCTTCAATCTTCATACCATACATTGTTTCATATTATTATCTGCTTCTAAATAAAAGGAGCAAGTTTTTGCAATCTTTCCAGGATGAAATTATCGGACCCAGGTGAAGGCGGTGGTTGCAAGCGTTGCAACTGCAAGAAGAGTAAATGCCTGAAGCTGTAAGTATTTCCAATTGTTACTTT
>BKCP01007181.1:1988791-2003957 GCA_008636005.1 Striga asiatica | reverse complement strand
ATGACATCCTCAGCGCTTCTTTTCCACCCCAATATTTGTTCCTCTGCAGTTACTGTGATTGCTTTGCTGCCGGGATCTATTGCGCTGAACCTTGTGCATGCCAAGATTGCTTTAACACACCTAAATATGAGGGAATGGTTATCGAGACACGGCAGAAGATCGAATCACGAGATCCCCTTGCATTTGCTCCCAGAGTTGTACAACGTGAACCTGTTCAACCTCCTAGCATTCGTGGGGTATTGTTGTCTTTTCATCAGAATCTATGATCAAGTGGCCCCATAAGCAGAATACTAACTGAAATTGTGGTTTTTGTAGGAAAATGCGACTCCCCCGTTCACACCTTCCTCCGCAAGGCATAAAAGGGGGTGCAAGTGTAAGAAGTCCATGTGTCTCAAGAAGTACTGTGAGTGCTATCAGGTATAAGATTTGTAGATGTGAGTACTGTTCATGAATTTTTACGTTTTCTTACCTTGAGTTGTCCTTTTGTTTTAACTTCAACGAGTTTCTTTGTTCCTTTTGAGCAGGCAAATGTTGGTTGTTCAGATGGATGCCGATGTGAAGGATGCCAAAATGTCTTCGGCCTAAAAGGAGGTATTTGAAATTTCGTTTTGGTTCTGCCTTAGGGCTGGTGAATTCCTTTTGTCTCTCTCTCTCTCTCTTTTTTNGTGCATGCAGGACACCTGCATAACTGACTCTGTAATTAGATTCACTGGGGGAATAACTTTATATTTGATTATCTTCGTCAAACCCTTGCGATTTTATATATATGTTTTTCTTTACCTACGAACATTCGCTTGCACCTTAATCTAGGCAACAATCTATGTTATTCCAGAATATCGTCCGGTTCAGGATGTTGTGTTGTGCGAAGAAGATACTAAAGAAATAGCAGACGGGTTGATTCTTGAGAAACGTAAAATAACAGCATCTGCTAGAATTGCTGTAAACCATACTGAGGTTTTCAATGCACACCATTCGACTCCCTCGACACCAGCATTCCAGTTCTCAAAGTAGGTCAAGTTCTTAATAATGTCCTTTTGATTATAATTTGTACATACAATGAAATTTCTGTATTTTACTTAATTTAATGTTCTTTCAAACTTTTTTAACCATTTCTCTTTCAATAATCATGCAGCCCTTCTGGAGAGTACTCCCAATCACCTGAAACTGATTTCACATGCATGGCAGCACCATACATAATTACTCCAGGGTCCCCTGTGAAGAACTCAAACGATATTAATAATAACATGATAACTGAAAAAACCCAGCAAAAAATTATTGATCCTTCTTCTTTCGAACACGACTCACAACCGAATGTTCAAAAGTGTGCAGATGATCCATTAATTGTTCGGGAGGTTGAGTTTGGCGGTGAGTTATCTAGTAGTGTCCTGGATGATACACCTGAAATGTTAAAAGACAGCCCTACCCCTGTTAATGGCGTTAAAGTTTGCTCACCGAACAAAAAACGTGTTTCTCCTCCTCATCGGAGGCCGAATGAATTTGGCTCGAGCTCGTCAGTTGGTATTCGTACTGGGCGTAAATTCATCTTGAAGGCTATCTCTGCATTTCCTCCTCTTACCCTATGCGTTGATTCCAGAAGTGACAAGTCAAATGAGCCTCAAGATTGTCATGTTAGTAAATGATGCCAACATTTTTCAAAAGGTATTATCCTGATTATACTTGTACTTTTGGTCTTGCATCAGATCATAGCAAAAAACGAATTGTCTTAAAGAAAATAGACAAAGACTTCTAAAAGTATTAGAAACACGAAAAAAACCCGGTTGAGTTTTGTAATAATATTTCAAGGTGTGTTGAAATCTAACTCTTGCTCTGAAGTGTTAGGATTTTATCTTTTACTGAAAAGTGTTTTAAATCTTTGCATGTTCTTTCATCAGATACGCTCTTTCTCCTTGGAAAAAAAATCAAGAACTGTCGGGCTAATCGTGCTGTGCTTATAGAAGTCTTGCCAGTTACATAAATGAGGCGTAACGGTGTACAAAAATGGAAATGAAATTGACTATTTGGGAAAATTTTATTGAGTAATTGAAAAGATGTCTGGACATTATCATGTTTAAGGTTTTGAAGATACCTAAACATCAGCAATGGTGTGAAATCAAAATCTCTGATTAAGCTATCTTCGTATTCATTGGTGCGAAGTGTGGAGGTGGTATCGACTCTTGAAAAACGGAGTGTAAGAGAAAAATGCGGCTTTTTTTTTTTTTTGTTCTTTATTCTTTCTTTTTATTTTTTTCAATTTTGTATTGCAGTAATGCAAATTCTGGAGTTTATGTAGGTTAAGGCTTCTTTTTATGATATACTTTGATTCTCCGGCTTCTCTTGTTGAAACAATGAGTATTATGAGATCATGGAATATAAGGGATTGTTGAAACTTGTATGGTTTATTAGGATTTGTGTTGCTATTATTATTATTTTTACAACAACAACAACAAAGTCAATGATGCAAAAGAATTGAAAATATTTATGAACCTCTTTACTAATTATTGTTTGGTAATCGAGTTTAGTGGAAAGTTTGAATGTAAATTTCATTCATTGAATTTTTCACCGTTAATCAAGATTCACCTATATAAATATGTTAGTGTGTTAATCAATCAGCCAGTGGCAAAATCGAATGCTCCTTTTAGGACCCATAAATATGAGATCATGATGACGTCATGGTTACTATTATATTACAAATACAGTATATACACGTGTTACTTGCATGGTGAATTGAATGTAACATCACATGAAAAAGTTGACTATAATGTATGTGATGTCAAAGGGATTACGTGTCGTTTTCTTGACTCTCAAGCAATGTAATCTCAATCAGGTGTGAAGTCAAACCTACTTCCAAGGCATGATGATATATAAATCGGGTTTGACTGTTCAACCAGAAAGCGTGCTTTTACGTTTTCCCTTTTCCATACAAAATAGCGTCAGTGAAACAACGATTTTCAAAGGAAAAATTGATGAAATGGTCAAGTGGCTTTCCTAGTTGCTTACGTATTATCAGTTTATATCACTATTAGGATTTTAAGGTATAAAAAGTTAGAAAATAAAAAGTTGCGTATTTATTTACAAATTTTCAACTGTTCAATTTTATTTGCAGTTTCATATAATGATATTTTATACAACTCCACCAAAGTGGAAACGTAAATGTAAAAGTGTACTAGGTTATGAACTCCAAAATTACTACAAAAGTCTAAATTTGTCTAAATTATTGATATTCATGCCAAAATACCTTAAAACAACACTATCATTGTGTAATGTCTATATTTTTTGGGACCAATTTGACTTAAACTAGTTGAAGTTGATAGGTCAGCATGTGGCACCAATGGGCAAACCGATTTGAAGTGATCTACGGCCATAGTTTCTTGAAATTTTTTTCATGTGCAGCTGAGATTTAATCTCTTGATCATGCTTTTGCAAGCCGAATTTCTGTTCTGTCCATGATCCATGGAATATGTATGTGAATCCAAGTCTAATATGCCGAATTTTGTTACACTTTTGCACGGTCTAATATTTACAAAGTACCAAAAAATGTATTTATTATATTACAATCGCGTGCTTTCATATTATGACAGCTTTTAATAATTTTAAAATATAATTTAGATATCATCAGTGACGGATTTAGAAATTTCACTTAGGGGAGCCCGATTTTAAATGTTAAATAACGAGCTTGTAGTTTTCATATAAAAATGTATTT
This sequence comes from Striga asiatica, assembly GCA_008636005.1. NCBI lineage: Eukaryota > Viridiplantae > Streptophyta > Magnoliopsida > Lamiales > Orobanchaceae > Striga > Striga asiatica. The sequence goes on along the minus strand of BKCP01007181.1, from coordinate 2,000,257 downwards.
AGTATAAATAAAAATATTAATATGTGTACCATCAAGGTTTTTTAAACTTTTTACAAAAATTAACAAAAAAAATGTATTTATAATTTAAGTTCAACATCTATAACTTATGGAAAAATAAGTTCAACATCTACAACATTCCATAGCATTTTTTTATCAAAGTTTATCAAATGAATATTTTTTGAAGAAAAAAGAAATAAAGTTAAAAATATGTGATTACAGTCAAAATCAATATTAAAAAATGTAACAATCCAACTAATAAATATTTAATTTTATAAAGCACTAAATCTATTTACAATTAAGAGACCGAAATAGTAAATCTATAAAAATTATCAAAAGCTTATCTAAAAATTTAAAATATAAAGATTGTTGGTATATTTTTTAATAAATAAATAATATTATTAATTTAAATAAAAATAGCATAGGAAATAAGTTTTAATTAGTAATATATTGTAAATATTATTTAAATTTCTATACATATTTTATAGTATTATTTTATATATTTATTGATTTTTAATAAGTTTTAATTATTAATATATTGTAAATATTTTTATATTTATACATATTTATAATATATATATTGATTTTCTTAAAATAAATGATGGGGTGCCCACGGCCCCCGGGCCCCATGTGGCTCCGTCATTGGATATCATTTGGATATTTTATCCATCGAAATTGTTAATTAAAAGTCCTAAATCAAAAATCACTTAAGTTTTTAAATTTTTTAAATATACATATTTTAAGGTGGTAATAGAAACAATAAGGTGTTACAAGGTGACCCCGATAGTCTTAATACCAAATTATAAAATCAGAAATTTCCTGTAAGTGAATTGAGAAATTAATTTCAAGTATTTTGTTTTTTTTCCTAAATAAAATTATCGAAGACAAAATTGATGAGTAAAAAACAACCTCTGTAATCTTCTTAGGGGGCTTCTGCGAAATTAGCAAATGACTAATTACATTAACAATATTTCAAATTTTAGGGAGATGATACTATTTTTGCAATCTAGAAATGTGTAAGTAACTTTTTTGATTACTCCTAATTAAAATCTCTATAATATGCACTAATCATTGTCAAAAGTAACAAAATTGATTNCAAATAGAAGATGTTTAAAGGAGAAAGTAAGAAAAATACTACACTAAGGTTACCGGTTAATCACTTCATCTTGTTTTAGGTCAATTTTTTCATACTTTTATATAAAATGTCGTATTTTAAGAAATGTTAACCCTCATATGAATTTTGTGTACCCAAAAAATACAACACTTAACTAATATCATCAAATTTTATTTGTTGATTTACAATTATTATAACTCCGGTCTTTGACGGTGGGAAAAAATGGAGAAAATGTGAAAAATGCTATCTTAAAATTTTTGTTTCTAGTGTTTGATAGAAATTGGAGGCACAGACACGGTTGAACTTCAATGTACGTAGAACCGAATAGTTAGGCCACAGTCGTACATGTGATGCACCCTGGTGCCGCCACGTGTCCTTCTTTCATGAACAACTTCATCTTAGCTAAGCATGATGTCACGCTGTTCTGTTTTGGCCGGTGAACTGTGAAGAAGATCGTTAAAAAAAAATGTCTCCTTTGAAATATATACTAATGATTATCTTCCACTTTTTTTAATAGTGTAAGTGAGATTATAGGGAAAAAAGTGAGATGAAATGAATAATATTTTTGTTACAATATTTTATTTCATTTTTTGTTTTAATGAAATATATTTTGATCAACCAAAAAAAGTTGGTAGCTAGTAATAAAATTTATGTTATGCAAAATGTCTATCAACCTTTGAATTCTGATGGAAAAATTGTTTAAATATGCCCAATTAAGAGATCTTTTTTTTACTATTATGTTACAAATGAGTCTAATAAACAGTAGATTCAATAATATAGTGTACCTCACTAGTACGAAATTTCCGTAATTAATAAACATTGTAGTAAAATTGATTTTGAGTTTGGACTGATAAGTCCAATCAGTTTGACAGATACTGTGAACAATTGAGAAATTTTGTGAACCAAAAGTAGACAATTTTGAGTAAGAAACTATTGAATCCAAAAAGTGCAAAATTAATTAACCATATATGGAATCTAATGCAAGTTTAGCATGACACTAAACAAGGGCCAAATTATGTCAGCCATGACATCTACATAGGTTGGTAGAAATAATCACATTCATTATTCATTTTTATCTCAATACATAGGTAATATACAAACTTAATTAACATTGTACTTAATTATTTTCTTTTCTTGTCTGGAATAGTTTTTTCTTTTGACTATATAATATGAATTTGGCATTTCTTGACATNTGATTAAATTAATATTAGACTAGTGAATTATACTAAATAATGGATAAATTTTAACATGCATTTTTTTATATTTTCTGATGTGATTATTATCCTTGATCATTTTGATCATTCTAGGATAGAAATATGTATAGTCAAGTATGCCATTGTCTTTATTTAAATTAAAAAGAAGAAAAAAAATATTTTATCAGAGTGATATATTTGATATGCCTGATAACTTTTGGATTGAAATATACATAATCAAATATGCCCCGATACCTTTATTAATCTTCCTGCCAAAAAGCATGAAAGAAGGAATAAAGATAACAAAACAAATGAAATCTATTATTTGGCAGGCAGAAGAGCGTAATCAAGGACTACATAAAATAACTCATTTACTGAAAAATATATTATTATAAACATGACATTCATTTAATATATAAAATTACATAGCAACACTTGAGCAAATAGTACAAATTCATACCCCTAATACAAAATATTCTCAAAATCTATAGTACATATATATGATCTTATTCCTCAATAATCTCTATCAGCATCTCTATATATCCTATCTTGGGAATTAAATATATTTGTAAATCACTCTCCAATGTTGGTCCAAAAAAACTACTAAAAAAGTCTATATCCACCCAATTTTTCTTTGAGAACACATGATCCATATGCTTGATGAAATTCAAAAACTCCAAAGTGAATACGTGGAATTTTGGTGCCCAATGTCCTCCTCTCCATAATCCTCATCATTCATAGGCCCATAACCTTGTTGCATGAACACATCATCGGGCCCGGGAAAAAGCCCGTAATCCAAAATGCAGCCCGTATTACTATCCTCGCTATAATTCCCATTCAACGTGTCCAAAAACGACCAATCGTTGTTGACCAAGTCAACGGGCCCGGCCCGAAACCCGTTTGCGTGCCGCTGGGCTGCCGCTTGGATTTCAACCGGGCCAAGGCCCTCTCGGCCCGGAATGTCTGGCGGGTCGTTCGGGAAGTTGAAATTGGATTCGGGCCCTCGGAGGCAGAACTGGGCCGCGTCGAAGGCCCGAGCCGCTTTCTCGGGAGTGTCGTATGAACCGAGCCATATTCGGTCTCGGCTATTGGGAAGCCGAATTTCGGACACGTAGCTTCCCCACTTCCTCTTGCGGACGCCTTTGTACTTGATAGCGGGCCCATGATTGTCTGTGTTAATCGGGCCGGGCCGGGCTCTTGTAAGATCCATTTTCTTTTTTTTCTTTTTTCTTCCCACTCTTTTTATTCTTTTTTGAAAATTGTAAGAGGAGAATGCAAATGCTAACTTTGAATTCATATGGGTTCTTAATTTAACTATTTATACGTTGAGGTTTGAACTTTGAAGCATAAGCGCGTTGAAGTAAAAGGGGAAAGTGTACAAATGGTTGTACGGATGGTCGGGGGGATTTTTGTTTTTTATTTTACCTTTTTTTTGGGGNTCGGGGGAATGAAGAAATTGGGATTTTATCAAATTGGGTAAGGAATTATAGTAATATAGAAGACGTGTCAGACTGCCTTACGCATGCATGTGGGGAGTTTTCATATTATATATAAAAAAATTAAAATAAAAAATCAGCTCATGTATTTCTTATTTATTGTATTAATAGGATATAATTTTATGAAATAAATATTGTTATATCTGCACATTCTAACTAACATTGATGGCGTTACAATGCATAGTACATTTAACTATATTTTAACTAAATGATTAACCCATATTGAACTAACTAACTTTTATGTATTAGCTATTACTAGAACCACAAGGTGAAATGAAATAACAAATGTGGAAAAGGAGAGTTATATATATATATATATATATATATATATATTATATATATATATATATATATATATGTTATTCGAACTAAGTTGAGTTATTAGCGAATAGATCGAGTTTGGGTCATTTTTATGGTTCAACGTGTTGAGTCTAGAACGTTTTTGAACAAATTTAGAATTTTAGAGTATTAGATTTATTAAATGAAATGAACCAACTCGTTTATCAAATGAACATAAGCTTGAAGGAGAGATACGCGGGTGAACTCAAATAACAATCATTTGAGATTTTAGAGTATCAGATTTATTAAATTAGATGAACGGGCATGTTTATTAAATGAACACAAGTTAAAAAAAAGGGTAAAGTGGTGTCTCTAGAAGATATTTGCCTTAATAAACACTAGTACACTATTAAGTAAAATTCTATTTGTTGGTTCATATTAGGTAGGTAAAAAATTGTGATTAGAAGTAAGAAAGATTTCTTTATATGCTTTATTGTTGGCACTTTAATAATAATAATAAGAATAACAAGAAATTTGCATACCTCATTTTTATTAGTGGATCCACCAATACTCCATGTGCATAAGTATAATGCTTACCTTAGTACACTTCAACTTCACAAATACGGTGCAAAAACAATACACTTTATACATTTCTTATATGTTATTTTTGGGCACAAAAATTGTATTGGGCCTGATTTTTGAACTGGCATTCTAATTGAACATCGACCTTTCTGTTCACTCGCGTGGGCCGGAGCCCACTTTTGACTGGTCTGAGCCCAGAAAATTGTTAATCTTTTCTGTATTTTCCATCATAAAATCACAAACTTTTTTAACCAAAAAATAAAATAAAAAATTAAAAGTCACAAACTTTGAAATAGTATATATATATACATATATATGTGTGTGGCTAAATTCATTAAAGACTTTAATTCAGGTGCTTGGAGTGTCATCGTAATTATCTTATGTTGAGCCATGTGGGACAGCCTCACATGGAGCTGTCCCATTGACTGTTGGCTCCTTAGCATTATTGAGAGAGTTAGGGTGTGTTATTTATAAATAAACTCAATCCATACTCAAAATATAACTCAATTTTAGTTTCCCACTATCATCAATATTATCAATATAATTAAATAATATTAATCAATAATTTTTACACATTACATCAATTTTAATTCACTATTCATTTGCTCACATAATTTTAACTAATAATCACTTTACATAATCTCTCTCATGCCTTTATATCAAATCAACGCTAAATATTATCTATATATATATATATATATATATATATATATATAAAGAGGAGCAACAAAACATTTAATTTTTTTGTCACGCATTAAATTTGATTCTCCCTCTAAAATTTTCAGCATTCAATTTCATTTTTAGGTTACAAAATAACTTGTTTGAATGCCATAAATTATGAGCATAAACCAATCAATGGAGTTACAAAACTGTACTCAAATTTTAAGTCACCCACTCATGAAAATGACCAGGTGTATTAGCATAAAGAAAATTGTTGTAACGGCTCTTCCATAGCAATTACTTGATCAAAATCAATCTTGAGAATTATTTTCTTAATTCATATTTTTTTTTTCATGAATAAAATTATGAAGTTCTAGGATTCTTCTTCTTCGTAGGTCATTTGTGGCATGCGGGAAGGGGGCTTTTGTTCTTCTTGGCATCTGTTATTTTGGCACAAATCTTTATTTCTTTTTCTGTTTTTTTATTAATCTTATCAATTTTTCTTAATAGATGGTTGGCTACAAAAGGATTTTTTTTAATATTGTTATCTTTTTGAAGTACTTTTCTCTATGCAAATGCACAGATTAGATTACTAGTTTCAATATAAACTCAAAATCACTAACAACTAATTATACAAAAATTTTCAAAAATTAACTTTAGTTAACAAATATATCACAAATGAAGTATTATGCAGTTATTTGGTCATTGGCGGATTGGTACTAAATAAGAGAGTTTCTAATATGACACGAATTGGTACTTATGTGGTATATGATTTAATGTAGATAAATAGAGTTCATTATCACTCCATACATCTTAAGTGCACAAGATNATTAGCTTTGTGAATTCAAAATGCTAATTAAAAAAAAAAAACACTCAAGGGAATAACTTCTTGGATTGAGAGGAATAAAACAACACGACTTTGTAACATATATAAGTTTAAACTATTATCAAATAATCATTTACAACGAACTACTAATAGAATTAACTAATCAAATCAGCTAATATAATAATCAACAATCACTTAAAAAATAAACAAAGCCTATAAAATAAACATAAATTCTTGTATGAGACGACTAACTATGCAAGTCAGCTCATCTTATTTTTTAAATAAAAATAAATAATTATACTACCAAATGTTGTACTTTTGTTTATATAATTATATTTTTAGCATAACATTTTCCTAATGTAGTTATCATATATTTCGATTTTAGCACAACATTTTCTAATGTAATTATCAATTTATCATATTTATCCAAATAGTATGTCAACTTCATCATTCGGTGACCATACCCTAACCTAACATTATAACTACACAAGACTGATTGTACAACAAATGAATCCTCAACACATCCAATAACATAAAAATGGCACCGATTTAACAAAAAATGCTCGTAATTGCAAAAAAAAAAAAAAATTGCGTGAATTATCATGCATTTGGCATGTTTCATTGAAATGCAAAACTATGATAGAAATAATAGAAATTTGAACCTAAAATTATATAGAGAGCTATATATGGCAAGAAAACCATATATTTGATCATTAGAAAAAAAAAAGATGATCATTTATTCTTCATCAGTCTAACCAGTCCCCGTCCATTCCTTCAATTTCCTCGATGTCCATGCTGCAAATTTTTAGTTGAACATAAATAAATAAAAGGCAAAGAAAAAAGATAAAATAACAATTTTTTCCCAAATAAAAATAAAAACTAAATATTTAGAAATATTCATCACACAAAACTGTCTAACAGTTATACTCTTCCAATAAAAATACAAACTTTTATATTTAAAAAAGCCACACCTTAAAACACAATATGCAAAAAAAAAATAATGACGATCACCAATTTAATTATATAATTTTTCAAGAATATATGTCTAGCAATGTACACATGTATCAATCATAATATTACTACAAATTTTCATAGAGCTAGCCTGAATTAGTGGTCAACTCTTCATAATTTCTTGATAAATATACATATTTATCTTATAAGATGTCATACATTTTCATTTATGTTATTTTTTAAATTATAACATTTTAATTTATAAATATGAAAAATATGCATATTTATTGAGATATTACAATTGTCTATTCCTACGAGCGAATTGTCCATCCTTTATAAAGTAAAATTAATAATTGATAGCTTACATTAATTTATATATCAATATAACAAAAACATTATCTTTTCATATTTAGATTTTAGAGTACCTTTCACTAACGTAATTATATATTAACATTAAATACGTCAGAAAACAGAATTTGTTACCACGGCAAATCGGCATCTCCAGAGCCCGCGCCGGTGCCGGAGCCGCCAAAATCACTGTAATCCGGCAAACACCTATCGCAATCCGCACTCAGCCACGCCGGAAACTCCACAACTGCTTCATCAAATGGCGAGCTCGAAAAATCCCGGTCGGGCCCTCTGTTTTCCAAATCGGTCAGCCTATCCTCAATCGGCATCATCTCCTCCACCTCCGCCGCCGGCGGATCCGGACAAGCGTTGGAAATAGACGGCGGCGACGCCGAATACGAAACCGACGAGCTCCCGGCGCCGGAGCGAATCTCCAGATCTCCGAAATCCTGAAGATTGAGATTGAGGCCCAGGGCCTGGGCCGGAAGAGCAAAATCGTCATTTCCACTGAAAAACCACGGCGGCCCGAGTTGAGAAACGGGCCACGGCTGATAAGGGGAATAAAAACCCGAATAGGAAGGGAAATTGGCAGCAGAGTAATTAACGGCGCCGTTAATTCCACCAACGCCGTTAAAATCCGTCGCGTTATGCCCGGATTCAAGCTTGGCTTCCTTGCTAGTATCCGGTTCGGGCCCAGATTGACCCTTTTCACGGGCCCTGTGGATTTTGAGGGCCGTGACGACCTCTCTCCGGGCCTTGGCCAGGTCAATGGGCCCGACCGGGTTCAGTTTCCGGGTCTGGACCCTTCTCCTCGCCCGTTTCGTGTCTGGAGACTGATTGTCTTCCGGGCTTTGGCAGCTCGGGCCTGGATTTTCCCGGGCCATGGAAATTCGACCCGAATTTGGAGGCGGTGGTGGGTTTCGGGCCTTCGAACTGGATAATTGCTTGACGAGGGTCCGAATGTAGGCGCCCGGTAGATTTGGGCTTCCCATGGTTTGAAGACGGCCCGTTTGGAGCTCGCCATTTTTGGGCTTTAATGGTGAGCTTCTTTCTCCCCTCATTTTTTTGCACTTACAAAAAAGAAGAAATAAAAAAGAAATTCTTAGCTGCCAAAGTGCAGAAATTATGAAGGGAGCAGATGTGGGTTACAATGAAGGAGACAGATATGTATATATAATAAATCTATTTTACTTCATTTATTTAATTTGTGGATTTAATGATATTTGCTATATTTGGAAAGTTAACTAGGTTTGGTGATGTCAATTTTATTGCCAAAAAAGGATGAGTAAATGGGGTCAAGTTGGATGAGGTTGCACAGTTGAACTTTATTTAACCCTTAGCGTAGATTCTTGACCACTACAATAAGATATGGTGGAGGTTCTAATATTTATTTATACTTTAATTTGTTGGCAATCAATTAATTTGCAATTGGATAACTACCAGGATCAAAAACTTTAACCCTGAGTTATTAAAGATTCTCGAATTAATAAAAAAAATTAGTTGCTCATTTTTATATCCACGTTCCACGTACACCCAACATTATCAATCCAATTATCCAAACCAACTCAACATATCTAAGCTCCAAACTTATAGTATAAAATTGCAGCAATTGTTTGGATCTTACTTCGCAATCAGGGCTAAACCCAAACACGTGGAAAATCAAAGTTTATTTTAAATCTAGAAGAATTAGTTGCATAGAATTCAGCAAGCTATATTTAATTTGGTTGAAACCTTTTATTTGATAAAAATAAAGGACTATAAGCTTCATACATAAAACGTGCTTATGTATATAATAGTGTGTGCCAATTTAAGTATGCTAAATTTCCTTTTCCTCTATTTTATTTCACCTTGGTGTTTATTTAGGTATTAGTAGTGTTTGTAATCAAATAGAATGAGTCGAATTTGGGCATTTTGAGCTCATTTTTTATTATCTTCTTGTGGTAGTTTGTTTAATTTTCGAGGAATATAACGCGTGTTCACAGTTCAAATTCATTTGTTTCATTGTTCGTCAAAATGTGTATACGTTTGTGTTTGAATAATTCAGTAAACAACTTTTTGAAATTACTTAATTAATACTCTCTCCATTTTGAAATATAAGACATTTAAGGTTATTGCACAAATATTAAGGAGACATTAATTAATGAATAAATTGACTAAATTAACCTTATTTACTCTAATCACAACCACTCCACACTTCCTTAATTTCAACACAATGAGGGTATATTTGGAAAAAAATGCAAAAATTTGTCTTGATTTTTGAGCGCGCCTTATATTTCAAAAAAAATGAGAAATCTTTATACGCCTTATATTTCAAAATGGAGGGAGTACTAGAGATGATCAATTCACTTAAGTTTTGAGTTCGAACAAAAAAAATTATACTTTTTTTAATTAAAACACGAGCTAATTTTTTGTTGGAGATCGACTCAATTCATAAAAGAACGGCTAGAATCGATTTTTATTTGCTAACTTTCAATTCGTTTACAACTCTATAACTAATGCATAGATGCTAATATATATATGAATTCATGAATACTAGTATTCGACCTTGTGTATTTGCACAGATGTAGATAAAATTAAATATTATAAGTTAATTGTAAGCATATAATATTAAAATTATAAGTTAAATGATAGAATTATATTTCAAACATATAGTATTATAAGTTATATTTATGCATATAATATTAAAATATAAATTAGATAATAGTATTAAATTTTAAAATTTGATCATTGGTTAAAATAAATAGTACATACGATTTGATTGCATACGAATCACTATATTAATTGCATACATAGTAAAAACTTATATTTTTTGTAATTTGAATGATCATGACCAATTAATTAGCTGAAAAAATTAAATTTATTATAACAATTACTTATATGAGTTTAAGAAATTTTATTGTGACATAAAAAAAAATAATTTATTTAAAAAACAATCGCTTAATAATATTAAAAAATATAAAATTGATTTCAGTGTAAAATAATTTTATGTAACTTTCATATATCATTTAGTGTAAAATATAATTACTAATTTTAATATTAACTATTATATGATTCCGTAAAACTATTATATGATTCACTAAGAAATATAATTATTACTCAATTAACATAAAATATAATAGTTTAATTAACCACAAAAAGTGTAATGAAATATTTTATTATTAATGATATAGAGTGTATTAATGCCATAAGTAGAATTTATTAGGTTTTATTTAATGATTTGCCACATAAATAAAATTTATTAAGTTTTATTTATTACGTAAAATTTATTGCTAAGCTACCAATTATATATATAGATAACCAACACCTCATTACTATTTCAGTGAAGTGCAGAAATATTATAATTGGCACAGAAAAAAAAAAACAGTAGAATAAAATATTCCAATAACAACTCAATATATATCATTCAAATTAAAATTATGAGATCATCACATCGTGTCTGCATGTATTCAAATGTCAGTAAATAATATGGAACCTTTTCAATTAGTGGAACATAAAATATTAATAATAATAATGATAGTCTGACTTTAGTCTGACTTATGTAGGGCCACTGTTGATGTATTTCATTCATATAAATGGGCGGTGCAAAATGTCTGCATCTGTTAAAGGTTGGGGAAAGCAAGTTGTCAAATGTTTTTTAAATAAAAAAAAAAATATATGCTTCATATAAGCAGTGAATAATAAAACACTCTTTAATGCTAGACTAGATGAAAATTTTGGAGTAGTAGTTCTCTTCATAAATTTTGACTAAAAATATGGTTACTGATTAATAATCTAGAATGCTAGACTATATTATAAATTATAACACATAGCGATCAATGAATAAATAGTAATCCATGTTCGATGAATTATAAATTATAACAGAAATATTATAACACAAATTCGAGATTACCTAACCATTAAATAATAGACATTTTTTTTTCAAAAGATGTGTAGTATAATAGTAGACAATTTTTTTCAAAAGATGCATATTTATACTACGTAAAGACATACTTTTATTTAAGTTGTTTTTTTAATATAGGA
>BKCP01007181.1:1966914-1988762 GCA_008636005.1 Striga asiatica | reverse complement strand
CTCTTTTTTTTTTTTTTTTGGTACAATGAACCTTCCGGTTTCCGAATCCCTTAGGGGACCGATTAATGATTAGTTCTGCAAATATGCATTAATTGATTTGATTCACCATTACATGTCATGCATGTTTTTCAAACTCAAACATTTTGGGAGAGTTTCAGATATGATGGCCTCATCACATGTCTCTCCAACACTAAACACTATGGAAGAATACATTAATGTTATGTTTGGTGAATTTAACTTATAATTTAATTGATAATGGATAAACTAGGTTATAACATATAATGATTTTTGAGTTTATAGCTTATGACTTATAGCTGAAAAAATCGCTTATATGATAAAAGTGTTTGGTACAATTAGCTAATAAGCTAGCTGAAATAATAATTTCAACAAACCACATATAACAACATTATTAACTAATGGATTTTTTTGAAAAATAATATTAATCCACAAACAATACTATGAATCCACAATTTCACATCATCATCATCATCACAGCTGGGAATTAGGGGGAAAAGAAAAAGTTCCAACAAGCTTTTTATGATTTTCCTCTTACACATACATATATTCGCCACCTCGGACGGCATTCGCAGCCCCTTTCCTCTCTTCCTCTGCCTCTTTCTCTCTCTCCTTCCAGCTTTCGTAAGCGTGATCGTCAGTTTTCAGCTCATGCCGACAAATCGGACAAGAATTATGCTCATCCTATAAAAAAACCAAAATTCACATTTTCTTTTAAGGAAATGCAGTCGAAATTTTGATGTCATATGTGATTGATTGTAAGAAAAACCTTACCAGCCACGGTTTGAGGCAAGGAGGATGAAACATATGCTTGCACGGTAATTCTTGCATTTTATCATCCACGATCAAATTCTCTTGGCAAATTGAACAAACTGCATCTTTTCCGAGCTTCAATAAGGCTTCTTGTGTAACAATAGTAACAGGAAGCTTTGCCACGACTTCTTTACTGGCGGGGGGTACTCTTGGAACTCCCGAATCTACCTCTAAAATCTTCATTTTTCATTTTCCATGAAAAAAAACAAAAAAATAGAGGGTGTTTGGCGAAGAAGTATATTTAAGAGATTACATAAGAAGTAAAATTAGAGTCTTTAGGATTAAATGAAATGGTATAAGATTTTGTTTATATAAGTTGAGACGTCCAAACTTTCTCTCAATCCATTGCAGCTCTGAAAAATCTTATTTGGGGTTCACAAGAAATTTACTCAAAAGACTTTGGAGACAAGCTTTTACAATCTCTTAATTGTTATATAAGATGGTTTTGAAAATGCATAACAAGCTCAACCAAAACAGGGGAAAAGGATATGGCAAATGGCAATAGTTACAACAGATGAAATTCAGGGTAAAGATTGTGTAGATCATATAATCGTGCCTGAGGGTGATAAGTGATTGTTTATTTGACATCATAATTTAATATATAGGCAAACCCTCATTAATAAACTTTGGCAATTAAAGACATCAATTTATTCAATTTTGTAAATTGGAACACATATACGATTTCCGGCTACTGAAGAATGACGTGGGCTAACCGAAAATCTTACCTCAGGCACAATATCGTCCAACCTCGACATCAATTCTTGCATAAGGTTCGCAGCACTTTCTCCTGAGTTAATATTCCCAATTTGCCCTTCAGAAGACTCACCTTGAAACAAGGTAGCAGCAGCCGTTAGCAAGTTTGATCGAACTAACCAATCAGGCTGTGGAGGCTCGGGATCAACTGTGAGATGCCCCTCAAATAAATAGCCTGCATTTAAACATCACATATCACTTCTACACACAGATAAATAAAGCTCACAGATATATCATATATTCGAAAAAGATGAGATTTTGCTTTCTTTTTTTTTATACCTCCACTGGTTCTATTACCGTTGGATCTCAAATCCTCCGACTCATTTTCTTCCTCGTTTAATTGGCCACGTGCATCAGACACGCAATTTTGTAGGTGCTTACGCTCTGAAGCATTCGAGACGAGCTGCTCGGCTTCCTGAAAAAGGTTAAGCCCGGCATTCCAAAATCCGGGAGCTGTGTATCTTGTTTTCAAAATAGTTGAAACCCGGCATATAACAGTGTAGAACTGCAAATAACATTAGAATGTCATAATTCATATATACAAAGCCATCAAACAAACAATCCCAGATGAAAATTAGTTATGTTTCAGGTTATATTCGATCAATTTGCAGAATAGATTCCTTTCTGAACTTAATCAATATACAGCAGCTAATGTTTCTACATCAAGGCAATATTTTTCTCTCATATTAATAAAAAAAAACCTCAACTTTTCAGGCAAATTTGGCATAAATTCCATATCCCACCATACAACTCGAAAGGAGGGTTAATTTAAATTCCACAAAAATTCAATTTTTTTCTTTCTACTTCTAACATTTATCAATTCCATTCCATCGACATGGGTTCTAGCAAGATCCAATTTTTGGCAGATATTTTACATTAACATGCCCAAAAAACTTTGATTTCAGGACAAACCCATCAAAACCCCCAATAAAATTAAAGCTGAATAAAATTGAAGAAAAGACAAAAGGGGGAAATATGGACCGTTTTCTGGAGATCAGGTGAAGCAGATGGATAGTGCTGTTTGAGGAGAGATCTGATGGTGGAAACCGATTCCTCAAATTTTTGTTTCTTCCCAAGCTGTTTCTGCAAATCTTGCAGGCTCTGTTGTATTTCTTGTTCATCAGCCATTGTAATGGATTTTTGTTCCTATGGAGTTTTTTTTTTTTTATCTTTCTTCTTTCCTTTTCTTATGTATGTGTTTTTTATGATATGTTATTTGGCAGACTGATAATGAATGTGGTTTGTATTTGAAGGTGGTGTTCGCTATTGGCTTGAGGAAGAGGAAACCAAAAGATGTTCTACTTTTATTAAAAAAGATGGCCTCTTTTGCTTTCCTGGATTAGCCAGGATAAGGCGTGATATCACTCCTCTATTGTCCGTTTGGTTCTTATAATTCTAATTGAAAGATAAATTGTGTTTTCATGTGATTCATAGTATGTAGGATAATTAGTCATGCAATTTATTGGGATTCTCAAGTGCTACATAAATGTTCACTTTGACCTTTTTTTTCTTTTGTAGAGAGACCAATGTATCTCTGCATTCCCGTCATCATCACTTTCTCTCAATCATCGCAGCACTCATCTATAAGGATCCCTCTGTTTTCGTCTCTAAATTCATCGACTTGCTTTTTATAAGTTGAAATTCTGTTAAATTCATAATTTGTGCGAATTCACTATTCTATTCTCAATTTTTTTTTTTTATATTTTGTAAACTAATTGTCTCAAGTGCAGAATGAATTTGACTTTGCTAAACATTTGAAATGAATAGATTATGAAGAAAAAAGAGAGCATTTATTATTGTGAAGAGGAAAAATAACAATGGGAATGAGAATAATATTTTTTTTTCCAACGATAAACAATATATTGATAAAACTCACAAGAAGTACATCGGTAATCAACTGATTCCAAACCACGGGCAAAAGTGAAAACTTCCCCCTCAACCAGCCATCAAGGCCTACCACAACACAACAAAAGAAAACTTATAGGTTAACAACAAACTTCAAATAAATGCTCTAGCATTGAAAAGATAGAAACCCAATGACTCATAGTGACATTAGCAAGAAGAATATGATTTGATAAAGCAGCAACAGCTTCTGTATTGTTAAGTCTGCATTCACAAGTTTGCCATCCCAACTCAATAATTTTCTACAGACCTTTACTAACAGCTATAATTATACCTTCTGTTTGGGAGGCTGCATCTTTTGTTACCTCTTGCCACTGAAATATAGGTTCCTCATCTGGTCCTGCTATGCATGAGATAGTAAACCCACCATCTTCAGAAGGTAGAGCACTGATAGCCATAAATGGCTGACCTACTCTATTGGAAAATTCTCCTGAAGTAGAGAGTCCTATCTGTTGTTGTCCACAATTATCCAAACCTGACTGCTTCAACTTGAAAGTCCACTCTAACCATTCTTCTCTAGCTGCTCCCACTATCTCTCTATCATGTATCCAATCCCTTTTAAAAACCCATTTGTTCCTAGCCTTCCACAGACTCCATAGAAGAAAAGCTGACAGGCACATTCTCTTCTCCAACTGGGAAGTTCTCCTTGTTGTACACAAACTCCACCACCAATTCTGAAAACTCTCTCTACCCTGCGGCTGAAAAGCCCATTGCACTCCTATCAACTTCCAAAAATTGACAGCTCTACTACATGAAAACAGAATATGGTTTAAATCTTCATCACTTGCACCACAGACCTGACAAATCCCTTCAATCTGAATACCCTTCTTTTGGAGCTGAGTATTGGTATTGAGATAATTATACCAACACCTCCATAAGAAGGGTTTTACTTTAGACTTTATAGGGATATGCCAAGTCCTTCTCCACAATCTGTGCCAATTTTCTCTGTTATCACTTGATGAAGCTTGATCCTTTTTCTGATTCTGAAATGCCATGATAGTGTTATACACTGCCTTCACAGAGAAAACTCCCTTCTTATCCCAATGCCAAATCAGTTTATCCTTCCCCCCATTTGGTTGCAAAGGAATTTGAAGGATTTGTTGTGCATCCACAAGAGTAAAAGTCTGCAGAATAAGTTCAGTATCCCACCCTCTACCCTTTCTCAGCATAAGGTCACTAACACTCTTAAGCCTCTCAAAAATTTCCTAAAAATTTCCTAGCACTCAAAAGACTCTTCCACAACCATGAATCATAATTTTTAGCTTTAATATCCATCAGGTTCTCACCTCCGAAATACCTCCCCTTATAACCCTACTAATTAAAAGATTAGGCAGAGTAAGGAACCTCCATAATTGCTTAACAAGCAAAGATTCATTATAAGCCCTAAGATCCCTAAACCCCAGCCCCCCAGAAACTTTAGATATAGACAATTTCCCCCACTCAGCCCAATGTATCTTTTTACCCCCATTAGCATTGGAACCCCACCAAAAATTAGCAATATCACTAGTGATCTGAGTGATAATAGAGATTGGAATTCTAAAACATGATATGACATAAGTAGGAAGAGCAAGAAACACAAACTTGATAAGTTTTTCTCTACCAGCTTCACTCAAAAATTGATTTTTCCAACTCTTAAGCTTATTAAGCACACACTCTGTCACAAACAAAAAGGTGTCCCTTTTAGATTTTCCTATCCCTAGAGGAAGCCCCAAATACTTGGATGATGTCACTCTAGAAATGTCAAACAAAATATTACATATCTGCACCATACCTAGCAAGCATATCAACAATAAGATGAGCATGAGGTATATCTGCCTTGCAAAAGAAAATGGAATAATTAGCAAAGAACAAGTGAGATATAACAGAAGCAGACTTACCTAATCCAATACCTTTAAAAGACCAGCAGAACAAGCTTGACTAACAAAATTTGAAAGAGCTTCAGACACCAAAATAAACAAATAAGGAGAAATAGGATCTTCCTGTCTAAGTCCCCTAGTAGGTTGCAGAAAACCAAGAACAGACCCATCCACATTGAAAGAATAAGAAGCTGAACAAACACAGGCCAAAATCCAAGAGATAAAAGTATCACAAAAACCCATCTTTCTACATAGCTTAGCAAGAAATGCTCATTCCACTCTGTCAAATGCTTTGGTCATATCAAGTTTTATTGCCATATAACTCTGTTTTCCTTTTCTCTTACTATTTAAATAATGCACACATTCATTAGCAATGATAACATTATCTAAAATTTGCCTTCCAGGTACAAAAGCAGATTGAGAGGGTGATATGCAACCAGGAAGAACAAGCTTGAGTCTATTAGCAATAATTTTATAAACCACAGAGCAAAGACTAATAGGCCTAAAATCAGCAACTTTAGAAGGATGCTTCTTTTTAGGAATAAGAGTAATCACAGTATGATTAAGGCCTTTGGGCATAGACCTCTGATTAAAAAATTTTTGAACTTATAGACACAAATGGAATTTCAAAACGGACCAGGAACTTTGAAAAAAACAAGCAGTCATACCATCAGTCCCAAGGGCTTTGTTCTGATCAAAAGCAAAAACAGCCTCTTTAATTTCTTCTTCATCCACAGATTTAACAAGATCTTTATTCAGCTATTCAGATATGGAAACAGGAATACCATCAAGATTGCAATGATCATCAAGGGGACTAGAAGACTTAAAGAGGTTCTCAAAATAAATCATCAACTCTCTTAAGGTTTCCAATTTATTCTTACACCTAGTGCCATCAGATTTTAAAATATTATCAAGACTATTAGTCTTTCTCCTGTTTTTGACACTAGCATGAAAGAATTTTGAATTCCTATCACCTTCTCTAAGCCACTTAATCCTAGCTTTCTGCTTCCAGAACAACTCTTCATTCTCATATACTAAATGAAGATCAGCTTAACAACTAGCCCATTCATTCCAGTCTCTATTCCCACCTAAAGTTCACATTTTATTGAGTTTATCTTTACAAGCGGAGATAATAAGACTAGAATTAGGAACATGATCTTTTTTCCAATGCAATAAAGCCTTCCTAACATTTCTAATCCTATCTTGAATACTAAAAAGAGCAAATTCATGAACAGGTTTATTCCAAGCATCACTAACAACTTCAGAGTACCCCTGCAATTTAGGCCATCTAGCATAAAAAACAAATCTGTTTCTAGAACCTTCAAAAAACTGCATCACTTGCCATAATCAACATGCAATGGTCAGAGGCAATTAAGGGAATATGCTGAACTTGAGAATTTGGGAATTGCAAGAACCAAGTAGGAGAAAACAAAAATCTATCAAGTCTTTCTTCAATAAACAAAGATCCTTGCCTGTTGTTACACCAAGTAAATGGATGACCTAAAAATTTAGCTTCAACAACCCCCAGAGATCTAACAAAAGACCTAAAAGACTCAAAACTAGCTTCAGCTCTTACTATACCTCCAACTTTTTCAGAATTATGCAAAATATCATTAAAATCCCCACAGATAAACCAGCTATCCCCCCAATAAAGACTATGCCTAACCAAAGTTTTCCATTGATAAGCTCTAACAATTGTATCAATGTTTGCATAAACAAAAATAGCCCAAAAACAAACATCCAGCCCATTCCACTTAAACTTAACTTCAACACAAAACTCAGAACTAATAATCTTAAGCACATCTACTTTAGAAGACCAACACAAGAACAAACCACCCACTTTACCACAAGGATCTACATAAACCCATCTATCATCTAATTTCAATTTTTTGCAAACTGATTCAATAAATTTTCTTTTTTTCTTAGTTTCAGACAAAAAAGCAAAATCTATGAGGTGGACCCTTAGGGATTCCTTGAACAGGGAAATTGTAGAGGGTCCACCAAACCTCTACAATTCCACACACAAGCTTTCATTGGAAACCTTGGGACTAGATTGGGTTGGTTTCCTCCACCTCAGAAATTTTTAGACCAGTATCCAGTTTAAGTTTTTTTCCCTCTAGTTTAAACACACCACTCTGATTTCCTTCACTCACTAGAACCTCACTACTTCTCTTAAGAACACCCTTTCCTTTAACTTATGAAACCCCTGGACTATTATCTATCACCATTTGTTCTATCTGAGAAGACTTATCTAGTCTAACCTTTCTAACAAAAAAAGATTTTTTTCTCTGAACAATTTTTCCTTCAGTAATGGAGGGTTGGACATTTATCTCTACCAGGCTATTCTCGTTAAGCAAGCTAGCCACATGGTTTGGCTCAGTATTAGTCTCATCTTGCCCATTACCTACATTAGCACCCCCCAGATTAACCTGCACTTGATTACTAACATCCTCAACCTGATCATTTCTATTTTCTTTAAAACCAGAGTCAACTTGATTACTATTAGCACAATTAGAGCTTTTTTCTCCAACAACACTTTTAGGAATAGGTTGCTCTGGAGGTAGAGAAGCATTTTAAGCACTATTAAGGCTAGCACTATGAGTAGACACAGAAGGTCTAAATTCAGAAAAAGAGCTACTATATGTTCTTAACCAATCCCCAAATTGCCCAATAGTCAGGTGATCCCTAGCAATATCCTCTTTTTTAAAAGAACAACTTCTGTCAGTATGACCACTGCGACCACAGTAAAAGCAAAAAGTTTGTAAATTTTCATACCTGAAATCTACCCATTTATTCTCACTACCCACTTTAATGTGGGTACCTATGAGAATGGGATCTTTCAATTTCATTTCAACCATAACTTTCAGAAGGTGTCCATTGGTACTACCAGTCCCAGGTGCCTGAACATCCAAGACTGTTCCCAGGAGCTTACCAATCTTTTCAACTGTTTCAGCAGACAACCAATGCAGAGGTAAATTTAAAATTTGCACCCATTTCTTAATAACCTTCTCATCCTTAAGGAATTCAGTGCTTTCAGGGGACCAGTTTTTAAGCAATAAATATTGTCCATCAAAAGACCAAGATTTCCCATTCAAAATTCTATCTCTATCCTCAGCTAATTGGAAAAAGAAATGAAATCTATTATTCCCCAAATTCCTAATAGAGAAAAGTTTTTTAGTAAGCCAAATCCCTCCCAAAGTGGCCTTCAACCCACTAAAATTCGCTTTCTTTTCACCAAAAATATACACATTTCTATCACACAACTTATCAAATAAACAAATGTTGCAAGGAGTTATTCACTAATCTTATTTTAAGTATCAATCTCAAATAATAAATGAGTCTAATTTTATAAGCAATCTTATCCTTCATCCAACATACTGGTCAAACTCACATAAGAACTAATTTACTTTGCCGACGCCATTTTTCTAGGCAATTACATCCCCTGAGGGCTAATATTTTAATTTACTTTGTCGATGCTTACAAAATCACGTGCCCACAATTCAAATAGTAGCTTTTCATAAATGTAACTCAATTATCATTACTCTTTTGATTTACTTCTTTTGATAACTGTAATTCAACTGTAACTATTCATGCATATTTCTCGTAATATATCTAACTCAACATGCAACGTGACTCGTCAATTAAAAAAATCAACACTCAATTAAACCTCAAATTCACCTCTTTCATAATTTTAAAAAACGTTCAGGCCCTCTCTTTAGTCAGGTTTCAAGATCCCTCATAAACAAACACATCCATTCCTCCATCACATAACAATTAACATCCATTCATAACATCAATCAAGAGACCTTTCAACACAACTCAGTATCAAACTTGAGCGAGATCCCCATGCTGAAAAGCTCTTGACAAAGCAGCTTAGCCCCATACGGCACACTCACCCGAACCACATCTTCCAGCGACTCGCAAAACCTGCAGTAGGGCCCACGGATCTTTCGGCCCCCGAGCACAGTCCTCTGGATCACGCCAGCCACATTGCTGCACTTTCGGCAAATGTGCATCTGTGAAGAGTCGCTGAGTGTGAAGAGGCGTTCGTGGAGATTTGCTGCGGCCCCGTGAGCAATGAGACAGTCGCGCTCCATCTCGCCAAACTTGATGCCACCGAACCTTTTACGGTCAGCCACGGGCTGCCGGGTCAGGGGATGGACGGGCCCCGTGTTGCGGAATTTCACCTTGTCCTCTGCCATGTGGGTCAGCCGCTGGTAGAATGTGGGCCCCATGAAGATCAGGGATCGGACGGGCTCGCCCGTTCGCCCGTCGTACACACGCTCGTCTCCCCATCTCGAGAATCCCAGCCTGTTATTTTTTTTTTTATTTTTTTTTATCAGTTGTGAGAAAACAAGGCAAAATTGCATTTTTTTTGTCCTGTTGGTTTAACCGCAATGCAATTCTAGTCATAAGGTTCCAACATTTCGCCTTTTGGTCCTGTGATTTAATATTTTGCTGCAATTTTGGCCCTTTGAGGACTGAAATTGCAACAAATTCCCGAATTTTCAAATTTTCGATAGCAATTTAAGTCCTGTAATTTAAAATTTTAAGTTGTGTGCAATTTTAGTCTTGTAATTTAAATTTTTCTTGCATCAAAGGACTGAAATTGGAACAAAATATTAAATCACGGTACCAAAAGACGAAAAGTTAGAACCTTGGACTAAAATTGTTACAACGTTAAACCAAGACTAGAATGTTTTTAGTCTCGCGGGCTGAAATTGCATTTAGACTAAAAAATGCATTTCTTGCAATTTCAAGACAGAAATTGCAGTAAAATATTGAATAACATGACTGAAAGGCGAAAAGTTGGAACATTTTGGACTAAAATTGTTATGGCGTTAAACCAACATGACTAAAAATGCATTTTTGCCGAGAAAACAATTACCTTTTCCTTTTAGCAAATTATTTAATTTATACCGTCACTTTTAATGAGCTCTTACGAACGTTAAATATTAAAGTCGCAAACCATGAAAAGAGATGTTATGATGTACCTGTGAAGCTGGGCTGTTATGTCTTCAACCGATGGGGTGGAAAACGGGGTGGCATATCTAAGAGCACCTCCGAGCGCAATGCCTTTGGCAAGGGCAGCTTCCAAGAGTTGACCGGGCGTCTGCCGAGAAGGAAATGCATGAGGGTTTATCACTATATCAGGAACAATTCCCTGTTTGGTGAAAGGAAAGTTCTCCTGCGAATCGAGGAACCCCAGCACACCCTTTTGCCCGTGCATGCTTGAGAACTTGTCACCGAGGCATGGAGCGCGAACCTATACAACCACACTCCATTTTACTACCAATCAAACAAATTCTCCGTATATTCCAAAAATAATTAAATAAAAACTAAACATGTGTAAGAAATTATATTTACCTGTCTTAATGACACAACTGCAAAATTCTTCCCATCATCGTTAGACGAGAGCACGACTTTCTGGACCATACCCTTCTCTGTGTGCTTGAGCTTCACACTATGGTCCACCCCAGAAGCAGAATGCTTGCCTATGACAATATCGCCTGTCTGCAAATTCGCGCCTACAAATGGGAACCCATCCTCCTCCAAATTGTCCACACGCCCAATCTTGCTCTGCACCTTCCCGAACGTTATCATATCTTCCGACTTCACCTTTTTCCCCGGATTGTCCTCTTCCTGGTACTCAACATCAGCCTTGTAACTCCTCACGTGCTCAGTCCGGAACATTCCACGTTCCAAAGAGGTTCGATTCATCACTATAGAATCCTCCTGATTGTACCCAAGATGAACATTCACAGCCACAATAGCACACTGGCCATTGGAAAATTCAGGCCTGGGTAACATACCTTTGTGGTGATCGGCATATCTCGATTTTCCGAGGCAATCCGAGAGTATGGTCTTGAAAAGCGGCTTCTGTGGGTAATACAGCTGTTGGGAATTCGTATCTGTTCGTAACATCGGGTTAGTGGTGGAGTACCCGATTGCTTGTTGAGAGTGTTTTTCTGACTGGTAGAGAACTCGTCTGGCGTGGTCATGATTGGCAAAAGGGATGAGCCCGCAGCTGAGGCCGAGCAAGAATGAGCTGTCGAGCTCACAGTGAGTGTATCTGACTGGCGGGTTGTCTAACTCGGCCGTGAAGAGGTACTTTATGCCCCACGCTGTTTGGCAATCCTCTTCCTCTTCAGGCCCGATGAACTCGAGCACCCCACTGTCTAAAAGGGTGTCGAAAGTCAAGTCGCCTTTCAAATCTTTGATTTTTTTCAGGTTTGGGACGACTAGAAGGGGCCGGAGGATTCTTCCAGCATCGACGTATATGCGGACCTCTTTCTGGTGATGGTCTCTTTTGACCTCAAGCTACAGGTGGGCAAAAAAAATGTTTATATATTACGTAATACATATATTAGTAGAGATGTATGAATGCAGAAAATTCTTGCATAGGAAATAGAAGTACCCTAGAAGCGCTATTTTTTGGGGAAGGGTATTAGATGGTGGAGATTGAATGATAAGAATAAATCATGGAGCTAATCAGGCATATTTTGGAAATCCACATAGGCACTAGTTACCAGATCTGGAATTTGATTGAATATGCAGCACTTAAGTCGGGATGGGATATAGAAATCTGCCAGGACAATTTTTGCTTTTCCGTTTAGATTGTGATGATTGGATACAAAATATTTTCAAAACATACACTAGTCACTACATCTTACTTTTATCTCACCCAATCTGATCAAAATATTTAAAAAAAGAAAAAATGAAAAGTTCAATCATCACTAAACATTTCCCAACAAAAATAATCTCACATCAAAATAATTTAAAAATAAAAACCAATCATCACTACATGTTTCACAACAAAAAACACTATCCACTCACTTAATCTTAAATACTTCTAACTGCCAATCATTACCAGCAACATTTTACTACTTTATATCACATCAACGTTAATCCTCACATTTTTATTTTATATCCATTCAAAATCTAAACAATGTTTCATTCTTACTTCAAAATTTTGTCCACCTTTCCATCTCTCCTGTTGACGGGATACAACTTTTCGAAACTTTTTATACAATATCACCCCCTTATTTTCTCGCCTTTTTTAATTTCTCATTAATTATTATAATTGCAATAAATTTATATACACAATTACACATAGAGAGCAAGCAGAGCCAATATAGAAAATATTTACTTTGTCCCTTGGACAAGTCAAAAATGTAAGATTGGAATCATATAAGTTTTTGGACTAAAATATCCACATAGATATCCAGGTTAACAAGAAACTGTATCATGCAATTCGGGGCTCACCTGACGAAGAAGGCTCATCTTGCGACGTTTGCGCCTTAGCTTGGCAGCAAATGATGAGGAGTCTTTGGACAATCCAACCCAATCTCCATCCAGGAAAATCTTGTGCCTTCCATCGAGCAGACTTGAAGTGTCATCATCCAATTTTTCCATCCCGCACTCACGAAATATTTTGATAAGGTCCCCACGTTCCAGCATATTTGTACTCACAATACCCATGCTAGCTAGATTTTTAACCAGTCCGCAATTTTCTCCATCAGGCGTGGAAAGGAAACACATCTTTCCCCAGTGAGACGGGTGTCTGTCACATTAATGTTAACAATCCAAACATAAGCATTCTCAAACAAAGTCAGGTCATGATAATACTACTACTAAGAAAGCGAAAGAAAAAGGGCATTAATTAACAATCTGGTCATGTACATCCTTTGAAGAATGAAACTATGCAGAACCTATACAAGGGAAAATGAAACTAAAAACCATCCTGTGAAACAAAGAAAATACGGGTGAAGTAGCCTGCTTCTGAAAAAGATATAATTTTTCAAATAATTAAACATGATCATCATGACACAATAGTTTGCCTAGGCAGATTCAAATATAATTAAGAAACAATCACAAAAAAAGTAATATATTCTGATTAACAAAATTAAGGATGATCAATAAGAAACAATCAGATAAAAATAATATATTCAGATTATCAAGAGTTACGTCCCAGAAGACTAGTTGCATCAGATAAGCACTGAGTTAACTAGTATTGGCATATCTTATCACACAGAAATATTTCGAAACAAGTTCAATAACCAACTGCAAGCCACAAAATATTTAAGAAAGAATTGCATCCCAAAAAAAAAAAAAAAAAAATGACACACGACTCACGGGTATCTAGCATCGCCAACCCTTCCCGTGTACGACACCTGCTGACGAGTTTTCCTCATATCAGAAATTGCCTGCAATGGGTTGTTTCGCCTGATAGTAGCCACCACACCCGAGATCCTTTCCATCCTCTTATAAGGGTGGCACCAGGCCCCAGTCGAGAAAGCCCTCGACAGACCATTTGTGATAATGGAGGCATCCATGTACTTCTCAATCTCCTGCAATTCCCGGTCTCTGTCGAGGTCCCGTTGCAAAGCTTTAACCATACGCTTTTCCGCATGCTTTATGTGAGCCCTCAGCTCCCTTTCCAGAAGCTCACCAGCTAATTCTAGCCTCTTGTTCTTCAGATCATCTCGGTTATCAGTTTTACGGCGCCCTCTGTAGGCTTCCAGAAGGCATTTCACCATATAAGCTAGAAAGCAAGCCTTTTGCTTTGGGCTGCTGAGGTTTGGAAAGAAGTACTTTTGAATGCACTGATCCACAGACTCCTCGGGTGGGTATTTACAACCCTTCATGAGATCGGTGATGTGTTTTACTGCATTACCCTCCTTACGAAAACCATCAAACCTCTTATCAGCCTCGTAAATTGAGCCAATGAGTATGTTTGCAATGGTAGAATCTTCTGTGTCAATATTAATCATTTTCACGGCCTCCCTGTCATTAGAAACACCCAGGGCAAAGAAGAGAACCCAGATAGGGATTTCCGTTACGTAGAAGTAGACCGTGAGTATCTTATCAGTTCCTAAGACGTTCTCTGTTTTGGGGGCCAATTTTACATAGACTCGTTGTCTTTTTGCAATCGGCCGATACGCGACTGTCCAGGTTGGCACTTTGGACACTGACAGCCTTCTGAGGCATATTTGTTCTTGGGCAATGAATGTCTGCGGTTGGAAGTAGAGAGCAAAATCAATGAAATATTTGATATAGCTGCATTTGTTCAACTGGATAACTAATAAAGACCTGCATATCAAAGGCAGGGCCTATTCTCTGCCTTAATAGAGTAAGTGAAGCAAGAAATAGCAATAATTATAAGATTGTGCAATGTTCTTTCTTTTCTGCTTGGATATACAATTAACAACCAAAGATGTCTCAGATCCTTCATGTAATTGGAAAGGAAGGGGACTTCAAGTTTTATGTAATGAAGGAGAAATTTTCCAAGACTAGCCAAAAAAAGGCTACATCAATAACAAGCAGGGAAAAAAAGATTTTCTTTAAGTAATTAATTTAGTGTGCACTACTACAAAAAACATATAACTCCTTGGGCTTTTTTTTCTAAATACAGACCAACTGACCTTCTCGGCACCCTTAATTATAAAATACCCTCCGTGATCAAACTCACAATCCCTTTTGTCAACTGAGCGCATCCTGCACAAGTCTGACTTCACCATGACGGGAAGTCTTCCAAAGGTAACAACAGAATTATACTCATGGAGTATCGTCTTCTCAACAGTTTTATCGACACCAGTTTTGAACTTGTCACTTCTAGATACACCCATCGTGTAAACCTGAAAACAGAGAAAAGACTGAAAATGGTGAAAACCGCAAAGTAAAATGGAAAAGGGAAAAAAGAAGAAAAACAAGATGAAAACACTGGGTTCGATGGCTTGATTAGTTGATTACTCATCTACGGAATCAAATTACCAAATCCCAAACATATCGTATAGACCAACTTTCCTCATTCAGTAGCAGATAAATGTAACCAAAATGACCAGAAGAAGAAGAAACTGAAGCCAGGGGTTTTGGCACAAAATATCGGAAAATAGACATTAGGTAACAATGTAGGATCATTATTCAGGGGCTTTAGTGAACATAAGAAATTCGCAGCCACTAGTGATCCTAAACCATGACGAGAAACCTATCAGTTCGCCATAACATAAAAGCAAATAGAATGTTAACAATCCACAACCTGAAGATAAGTCTCAACACTAATCCTGGACGAATAGGTCATGTTCTGGAGACGAGCATGCCTTGGGAAAAGCTCCAAATGGTCATTAGCACCTTCAACAGCGGCAAACTTCCCACCTGTCCAGAACATCGGGGGCTCCAAGGTGACCTTCCCGAATCTGAGGGACCCACGCCTCCAATCACTGTCCTCCCCCTTTTTCGACACATCATATCCAGGGTCGATGTTAATCTCCCCAATGGAATCAAATAGCTGCTGAATCCCATGATTAACAAAGTCATTGTACGAATTGATCTGGTGGGAGATTAAACCATACTGGTCAAAAAATGAAGTGGCGGCTTTCCTACAGAACATTTTAAGGAAACTTTCGTCAAGCCCCTCCATGGGATTATTGTCGGGCTCGTCATCAGAAGAATAGTCAAAATCTATGTCGTCGTCAAGGTCCATTCTGATGGAGCCATTTGGATACTTGTCGCTTGGTCCAGCTTCTCCCAGAAAATCCCATGCTCCCATCTGTAAAAAGTGCCCATCGAAGTGGAACGGGTGAATATTTCAAATGTTTTGTCCTTCAAAAAGCCAATTAGGCATCCCATGCATTGGAACAAAAGGGTTCAAAGAAAGTACCAACGGAAAAAATCTCAGCAATCAGGAAAAATAAAAAAGATACAAAGACAAAGATATGAGGTACAAGACAGAATTTACTGAAATTATTATTGTATTGTTGACCACATATATGCCAAAGGAGGACCAAAATCTTGATTTGGTGTAGAACCACAATCATCAAAATTGAAAGTGAAGAAGCCACTTCCAGAATCTTAGAGCAACAAGGTGGCCTTTTATCATGGTAGGCATTATTTTTGGGACCTTAAGAGCTAAACCCAAATCACTTCCTCCTCAACCCCACAGGAAAACTTAGCAAAACCCTAACCCAAGTTCGCCCCAAAAATGTCTACAGTAACACAGAAACACACATACACAAACAAAGAGCTCTTGCAATCATCATTTAGACAAATGCGTTCGAAAATGCCCAATAACAAGGTATTCAACTTCAGCTCATGATCCAACGCAAACAAAAGGAAGTNAAAAAAAAAAAAAAAAATTAAAGACGCGAAACAAGCAGATAACGCGACATGCATTTTCATCTAGCAAACTGATCTTCCTTAAATAACCCAAAGATCAAACGCCTATAACATCATTTACCTCCTACCAAGCAAAAAAAGAAATAACACGAACAATCACAGAACGGCGAGGGCGAAAAGGAACATCACCGCTACCGGAGAACGTTATTCACACAAAGGAGACTGATGCGGATACTTACTTCGATTTTCTTCTTGCTTTTCTCCCTTTCTCTCAATTTTTTGCAATTTTTTTAGGTTTTGCACACTCTCTGAGTGACTGAAAAGTGCAATGAAGAACTTCCCTTACTGACAATGGCGCTCTGAAATCTGAATAGATAAAATAGTGAAACGCTAAAAATAATAGTAATAATAATAATTAATAATTAATAATAATAATAATAATAATAATAATAATTTCAGTAATTTTTTTATTATTCATAGTAATAATTTAGTAATTTTTTATTATTCATACAAACTGTTAAACGATTATAATCTCGACTCTACTTTGCTCATTGAGGCTTGGGCTCAACTCATCAAACGAGTTGAATCTGTGGTCGTTTAAAGTTGTTAAGGGTCGAAAATAAAAGTCATTGTGTTTCTTTTTGTAATTCGGCTCACTTAAGATTGAATTTGGCTGGTTAATATTGATAAATAAGCCGAACTCGAACTCATAAATTTTTGCTAGTATATATAGATCCATCATTGGGCCGAGTATTATAGATCCAATTAGACTACTAGAGACCCATAATGGCGATTTGGGCTGTTCATAGGATTTGGGCCGAGTATATAACTATATATAGATTCCATCCAAGATTTGAGCATCAGATTCTACCTTCCACCTCACAAAGTTTACCTTTTACTTTATAGACTTTATAGTATTCTGTTTATTGAATTCGGTTTTGCTATGAAGCCAATAGTTGGCTTCATAGTGGAGTCAACCTTCTACATACAAGAAGTAAACCATACCATATTATCTGAGTACTTAAATAATACTAATAATTTATTAATATGATATGGTTTACTTGTTGTTTATAGAAGTTTGGCTCCACTATGAAGCTAACTGTTGACTTCATAGCAAAACCGGAATTGAAAATTAGACCGTTTTTCTATGTTTGGAACAAATTTCCTTTTTAGTGATGTGAAATTTTTTTTTTATTTTTTACAATCAAAGAAAATCTCTTCGAATGTCTCATTTACAAAGTTAATAATAACCCTTACAGAAACGAAATTTAAACCTGGATTTAACAATAAAACTTATAGATGTATGGAGGAAGAAGAAAATGAAAATTAATAATAAGAAAATAAGATGCGCCCAAAATGATAATCGAATAAGGTAATGGAATGCGAGTGAGGCTGACTTGAGACGGTTAAATAAAATTTTGTTCAGATTTCTCGTTCTTAATCTCGACGAGTGATTTCACGAGAAGACAGTTGATGGGTGATTTCACGAGAATACAGTCGATTCAAAATTCCTCGTTAGTTTGGGCTAGAGACTAGTCGATATTAGATTGGGAAATTTTGGATTGTACTCTGTGATACTTTAAAATAAAATTTCCCAAAATTGCAAGTGTAAAAATAACATCACTTAAATTGAGAAAGAATTTTTGTAAATTGAAGTAAAAGAGAAAGTCCATATAACATAAAGCATGCATGCGTTGTGGTTATTTCCTCAATTTCATGTTCAACTTAGTGTATTTTTATTTCTCATTGTGATGGTATCATCATATATTGATTGATCACTATGAATAGTCCAAAACTAATATGACCAGTAACATACTCCCTATTTTTTTAATAAGTGTCGTTTTGAGGAGTTGCACAGTAATTAATAATTTTTTTTTACCAATAATAACCCTCATTAATGAGGATAGAGATGCATGTTTTGAGAAAAAATGAAGAGTGAATATGTAGTGTATTTATTAGCTATATGAGGGTAATAATGGAAAAATATGTACAAAAGATCCAAAACATCATTTATTTGGTTAATTGTTGATAAAGGCAAAATTGCATTTAAAAAAAAAAAGGAGGTAGTAGATATTAGAACACGATTAAAATTTTGAATTTTGAATTTTTTAATATTTTGATTAAAGTGTAATGAGTCAAATGTGGGTCTCCAATTGGATATAAGATTATTTTTATTATTTTTCTTTTTTCTAGAAAGGTTTTGCTCGGTTAGTAAAGTAATGGAAAAAGTGGAAAAAGAAAATAGAAAAAGTGAAAATAGATCAGAGATAGTGATTGTCTTTAAAATGAAAATACAACTATTAGAGTTGATATAATATAAAATAATATAATATTGATTGATACTAATTTATTAATTTATGTTTAATTTAAATACATTTGAACGCATGAATAGTTTTTTATATTGAAAAAATATAATAATAATAATAATAATAATAATTATTATTATTATTTATATATATACATAAGGATTGGTTCCAATGCATCCACTTATTTAAAGTGAGGACGTGAGACTCATTTTTAGCCACAAGATTTGGTACATCATGTGTGGCCAATATTTACTCTTTTTTTTATTATTTTAATTATTTAAATATTATTTTGACTCGTTGACTCCGGCGTTGACCGATGACTTCCGGCGTTGACTTCCGGCAGAATCCGTTGACTTCCGAATGACCGTTGACAACTAACCTTCCAACTAGGTTAGTTCTCTGTAGTTGCTAGGTTAGTTCTCTGTAGTTGCTAGGTTAGTTCTTTGTAGTTGCTAGGTTAGTTGTTTGTAGTTGCTAGGTTAGTTCTTTGTAGTTGTTAGGTTAGTTCTCTGTAGTTGTTAAGTTAATTCTTTATAGTTGCTAGGTTAGTTCTCTGTAGTTGCTAAGTTAGTAGTTATTAGGTTAGTTTTCTGTAGTTGCTAGGTTAGTAGTAGCTAGATTAGTTCTCTGTATTTGCTAGGTTAGTTCTCTGTAGTTGCTAGGTTAGTTGTCTGTAGTTGCTAGATTAGTTGTCTGTAGTTGCTAAGCGTTGTTCGCATTTTAAGAGCTTGACGCATTTTAAGAGCTGGGCGCATTTGATCCGCCCCCTATATACATATATATATGTAGGGGTTGGTTCAAATAAAAACTAGTCCTGGTGTGAGAACCGTGAGAACCATATTTGATGCTATTTTTAATTGTGTATGATGTTATTTTTAATCTCACATGGTGCTATCATTTTTACAAATGCTAACATAAATTGTGTTGTTGTTTTTAATAAAATACATCCTGATTAAAAATAGCACTAAAATACAATCAATCATAACACTACATACAATTAAAAGTAGCGGTTCTCACATTAGGACTTAGTTTTCATTTGAACCAAATCCTATATATATATATATATATTTATATGTCATGATAGTGAAATATGTAGAGAAAAAAAGTGAGAATCAATTTACGGTAATTGTCGTGAATTTCTTTTATTCCATTTCCATTTCAATTTCAACAAGATAAATCTCGCGACTAGACCAGAAAATGGAAAATATTTATGTATCCATAGGCATCGAATATTCGTTTCAAACTTAAGTTGTACATGCATGAAAGGTCAAAAAATGCTCCTAGCTAGTATTTTCCAAGATTTTTGAAGTGCACATTTAAAGGACAATGGTTTAATCAAACAATGTCGATAAAGTCAACAAGCTAACACGGCCTAAATGAAGAAGTCCATTGGACTTAAATTTTCGAAGAAATTCATCTCACCTATATAGTAGAGATATAAAACCGGAAAATTAGATATTTTTAGATAGATGGTGAACGATTATAAGATAAAAATACAACGATTGGAATTAATTTAGTATAAAAAAATAAAATGTTTAATGATTGTGTGCATAATAGGTTTTGTTAGAAAGGTTTATAATAATGATGGACATTTTTAAAATTTGTTGACAGTTTGAAAGTAAAAAAAATGAAAAATGAATAGTATATTTTTTATTCCTTTTAATCTAGTTGCAATTTCAATTAAATAAACTTTGTCATATTGAGGGTGAGCAAAATCGAATTGAAACTGAAAATCATGTCGAACCGTGCAATTCGGTGCTATTCATTTTATTTTTTTAGTATGAAAAAATTTGTATTCAAATTTGGTTCGGTTTTTTCCAACAATACGGTTCGATTCGGTTATTCTTTTCATAAGTTCATTTTTCTTTTTTCACATTTGTTTTTTCGGTTTGATGCGAACTGCACCAAATTATAAGTGCATACAAAAGCCGAGGTAATAACGAGGCAAGTTGTGTATTTCTATACGGTTCGTTTAAAAATTTTTGGCAATAACAATAATAGTAATAATAACAATAATAATATAATAATAATGATAATTAAAAAAATCAGGATAATCACCATCCATTTCATTTTTGGTGATATTAAAATTCTGATACTGTTTCCTGCAAAGCAGTAGCAATAAAATAAAACAAAATAAATTCGCCAAAAATCATATTATCTATATATATATATAAAGAGGAGCAATAAAGCATTTAATTTTATTATCATGCATTAAATTTTATTTTCCCTCTAAAATTTTCAGCATTCAATTTCATTTTAAGTTACAAAATAACTTGTTTGAATGTTAAATTATGAGCATAAACCAATTAAGGGAGTTACAAAACTGTACTCAAATTTTAAGTCACACCAACTCATGAAAATGGCCGGGTGTATTAGCATAAAGAAAATGGTTGTAACGGCTCTTCCATAACAATTACTTGACCAAAATCAATTTTGAGAATTATTTTCTTAATTTATATTTTTTTTTCATAAATTAAATTATGAATTATTTTTGTTTTTTTTTTATATTGTTATTTTTTTAAAGTAGGCAGGTTGATTACTAGTTAATAGTGGAAGGTAACGTTAATAAAAATTATTATTATACTAAAATGTATTGACAAAATGTTGAAATTGAATAGCCTCCTGCAGGCCCCCCAAGGTTTACCACGTGATTGACCAAAGGC
Organism: Striga asiatica; assembly: GCA_008636005.1. NCBI lineage: Eukaryota > Viridiplantae > Streptophyta > Magnoliopsida > Lamiales > Orobanchaceae > Striga > Striga asiatica. The sequence continues at coordinate 1,967,339 of BKCP01007181.1, read as the reverse complement.
TTCAAATATAAATAAATCCATCTAGACTCCCTATAGTTTATTAAGATTTATTAGTTATTTAATTTGCGCCTAAGCCAACATTATATCTATCTACAATCTACATATATATTTTAGAAAAAAACTATACTATTAATTACTTCTATTTCAAAAAAATAATAAACTGAGGGAGCTCATATTCCTTCATATTTAAGTTTTTATTGATCTGAGTTAGGATTCTGCATTTGTCTTTTTTCAAGCATAATTGAACTCAGTCTATTATATAATTATGTCTTAATCTCAAAACGGACTTTTTATTAATTTGGTACTCTAATTAAGTAAATTATTACTATAAAATATTTTATTTTGGCCTTATACAAACCTTTTGCCAGTCATAATCCCATAGTCAGTGACATGAAGACAAGACCCAACATTATAAATTTTTTATT
>BKCP01007181.1:1946324-1957426 GCA_008636005.1 Striga asiatica | reverse complement strand
TTCGATTTTTTTGGCAGTCGATGTGAAGAAATGGTGGCTATGGGGATATTGGTCTTCGCCATTAATGTATGCACAGAACGCGATTCTTGTGAATGAGTTCACAGGACATAGTTGGAGCAGAGTAAGTCAAAAAATGCGCCAAACGATTCTATTATATTTTTTGAAGTGTTTCAGACTATAAAAAAATATCCGTTTTTTCGTCATATTTACAGATGATAAACGGAAGCAAGCTAGGAGATATAGTGTTGGAGTCTCGAGGCTTTTTCCCTCAGGCATATTGGTATTGGATAGGACTCGGAGCCACGTTCGGTTTCATATGGATATTCAACATATTCTACTTACTATCACTTATGTACCTCGACCGTGAGTTTTCTTTCTTTTTTTTTTCTTTTTTTTCTACACTGTCAACTATAAGATAAACGAGAAGACATTGATAATACGCAATAAATGCTGCAGCTTTCGAAAAACCTCAAGCCGTATTACCCGAAGAAGAAAATGAAAAAGATGATGCTGAAAGAAATAGCTATTTCGGCCAAGTTTCAGCTCGAGGTAGCGATTCTTCGGTCAGATCAGACGCGATTGAGGCCATTGAGAATCGGAAAAAAGGAATGATTCTTCCATTCGAACCACATTCGCTAACATTCGACGATATTCGATACTCTGTCGACATGCCCGCGGTAAGATTTTTTCTTCGAGTTTAAACTTAGTTTAATTACACATCACTCCTCTTTTTTTTTCTTTTGATAATATATTCGACGTGTAGGAAATGAAAGCTCAAGGCGCCGCAGAAGATAAATTGGAGCTGCTAAAGAGTGTGAGTGGGGCCTTTCGACCGGGCGTTCTTACGGCTTTGATGGGCGTTAGTGGGGCCGGTAAAACGACTTTAATGGACGTGCTAGCGGGTCGAAAAACGGGCGGATATATAGAAGGGAATATCACGATATCCGGATACCGAAAGAACCAATCGACTTTCGCTAGGATTTCCGGTTATTGCGAACAAAACGACATACATTCTCCCAACGTCACGGTCTACGAATCGCTCGTTTATTCGGCTTGGTTGAGGTTGCCTCAAGATGTCGATGCAGGAACAAGAAAGGTAATTAATTAGCTATACAATTAATAATAACAATAGTACTTATTGCAGGTTTTTTTGCACTTACAACATGTTTTGCAAAGTCAACTCGATCATCAGACTATTTTTCAATTAGGTACTAAATCTCCAATTTTTCCCAAGATTAACTTGTCTTAAAACTTTGGCTTGAACAGATATTCATAGAGGAGATAATGGAACTAGTCGAGCTCAACTCGTTGAGAGGGGCACTTGTCGGGCTGCCAGGTGTCAACGGGCTCTCGACCGAGCAGAGGAAAAGGCTGACTATAGCAGTCGAGCTTGTGGCGAATCCTTCCATCATATTCATGGACGAGCCGACTTCGGGCCTTGATGCACGAGCCGCAGCTATTGTAATGAGAACCGTTCGAAATACAGTCGACACGGGACGAACCGTGGTTTGCACCATACATCAGCCTAGCATCGACATATTCGAAGCATTCGATGAGGTAAGCCTAGCATTTTTCGAAAAATTAAGGTTTTCTTACGTAATACGAATTATGAAGATAACTCGATCTTTTGTGGCAGCTATTCTTGATGAAAAGAGGAGGGCAAGAAATATACGTCGGGCCATTGGGTCGCCACTCGTCTCATTTGATCAACTACTTCGAAGGAATCGAAGGGGTCCCGAAAATAAAAGACGGTTACAATCCAGCCACGTGGATGTTGGAAGTCACGACTTCGGCACAAGAGCTTATTATAGGGATCGATTTTGCCGATCACTATAGAAACTCGGAACTATACAAGTTAGCTTACTTTTCCCTTCACAAACTCGTCGTTTTCTAATAAAATATCTGCGAAAAAGCTTCTAACAATGGCTCGTTCGAAATCTTATAGGAGCAACAAATCCTTGATCAAGGAACTAAGCGTGCCTCGACCGGGAACTAAGGACCTATATTTCCCAACTAAATACTCCCAACCTTTCTTCACTCAATGCTTAGCTTGCTTATGGAAACAACACTGGTCATATTGGCGTAATCCGCCTTACACGGCTATAAGATTTTTGTTCACGACCTTCATAGCCATCATTTTTGGGACGATGTTTTGGGATCTCGGATCTCGATGGTAAGTACTAAGTAAATAAAAAAATAAACACAAAAAGGAATTCAAATAGGTGGATTTAAAAGGATTACATTTCTAAAAAATTTTCCATAACGAAAATTTCAGGCGAACTCAACAAGACTTGTTGAATGCCATGGGCTCGATGTATTGCGCTATCCTTTTTCTCGGTTTCCAATACGGTTCGACCGTGCAACCCGTGGTAGCCATCGAGCGAACAGTTTTCTATAGAGAAAAAGCGGCGGGCATGTATTCGGCTCTGCCTTACGCATTCTCACAGGTAAAAAAGTAAAAACTAAAAAGTAAAAAGACATTCGATTAATATATGTCCACTCCCTCGACCTCACTTTTTTGCCTTTTTTTCTTTTTCTTCTGCAGTTCCTCATCGAAATTCCTTACGTGTTCGTACAGTCCGTGGTGTACGGTCTCATAGTGTACTCGATGATCGGGTTCAATTGGGATGTGAAGAAGTTCTTTTGGTACATATACTTCATGTTCTTCTCGTTGCTCTACTTTGTACTATATGGAATGATGACTGTGGCCGTAACGCCAAACCACAACGTTGCCGCCATTATTTCTACTTTCTTCTACGCGTTGTGGAATCTCTTCTCCGGATTCATCATCCCTCGACCCGTAAGTTATATAATCATGCCTTAACTTAACTATGTGAATCATTATAAACCACTAAGGCTATGTTTGGTAAACCTACCTTATAAACTCGTTTATAGCTGATAAGCTGAATTTCGAGTTTATAGCTAATAGCTTATATGATAAAGTGTTTAGTAAATTAGCTGATAAGCTCCAACTTTTTTTAAAAAAAAAAACTCGTCCTTAAACCAAGTTTATTTGAGGATAAGAAGCTTATAAGCTAATCAAACAAGCTATAAGCTAGCTTATATGCTTACCAAACACAACCTAAAACATACACAAACAATGACTAATATTTGTTTTTTTTTTTCCTAACCGTCGAAAATAGAGGATACCCGTTTGGTGGAGATGGTACTGTTGGGCCAACCCCGTGGCTTACACTTTGTACGGTTTGATAGTATCTCAATTTGGCGAGATTCAAGATCGGATGGAGACAGGGCAAACGGTCGAGCAGTTCTTGAGAAGTTACTTTGGCTTCCGACACGACATGCTTGGAATGGTTGCGGCTATAGTTCTTGGATTTGTTGTCCTCTTCACTTTCATATTCGCGTATTCTATAAGGGCATTCAATTTCCAGAGGAGATAAACAAACAAACAAACAGACAAACAAAAATATCACGATACTTATTATCGTGTCATTGTTTCGTCTTTCTTTTGTGTGTGTGTGTGTAAGCTCCATAGTGTTTTCCTTACCATACTTCTTTTAGTTTTCTGTACTATATCTGTCTAGTTTTTTCGGATAAAATATTTTTTTGCAAGACTTTGCAGCTTATAGTATTTTTCATGGTAAAATGCAAATTCAGTTTAATTACATCTAGAAGTTGGAAATTATGAATGTTTATGCTATAGATTACAATGTCAGAAATTACGCATGTTACATGATGGCATGATGCGAAAAATGTTTTATCCTTCCTAAAATTAAGCATGTTTTTAATGTTGTTCACTTGACTTTGTACTATTGTCCAAGAATATAGCTGGCAAGATATTACATCATAATCACCACAAAATTCACGACAATCAATTGAATCCAAAAAACTCATTTTATTCTCATAGCACCACAAATCTCACTCACATAACAACGCCATGAAAAGTATATAGACACAAGCATATCTAAATTAATCTAAAGTTCGTTACCTGGATTAACGGAAAAGGCAATTTAACAGCGCTGTGACTTGTAATACATCTGACGCTGGTGGCTGGTAATGTGGAAAGGTCGGAATTAGGGACGGACGAAAATTAGGGCAAGTGCACGACGTCGTTCAGTGTGAGCCAGATTTCATATACATGTGAAAGGGATTGTTTTTCATTTTTTGATACACAACTTTGTTTGAGAAGTTTCTGTTATTTTTTTTCCTTTCTTTTTTCATTTTTTCTAGCTAAAATTGTAGAACACGTTTGTTTATGAAAATTTTTTATAATTTTATTTTGTTTGGATTTCTGGATTTGCTTTGGTTAATTTTGAAAAAAGTGGTATACTTAGTTGTTAGTGGGTATATTAAAATAATATTAAAATAAAATAATTAAAATTGCTTTGATGTAAAAATATGAGAAAGATGATTTGAAGTGATGGTTAGTTAAAATAATGTGAGTGCATGAATAATGAATTAAGGTTGATGTGGTATGTATGATTAATGATTGATATTATTAAATTATAATGCTAGTATTGATGACAGTGATGTTGAGTTAATTATAATGATAGTATTGACGTCCATGTGGTGTATCTCCCGATTTGTCACGGTAAAATGCAACTCGAATATTCATAATTTGCAATATTTCGTACATTCCGACCATACAATTATCCGGTAAAATGCAACTCGAATATTCATAATTTGCAATATTTCGTACATTCCGACCATACAATTATTCGTAAAAATACACACACAAATGTATATTTTGACGTCCATGTGGTGTACCTCCCGATTTTTCACTGTAATATGCAACTCGAATTTCATGAACATTCATAATTTACAAATATTTCGTACATTCTGACCATACAATTGTCCATAAAAACACACACACAAAAGTATATGGCCAAGATGTACGAAACACGTATGTTGAAGATGAACTAGAGGTTGCAAATCCACTAGGCTATTTTACATGTGCATTGGCCTCATTTGAAATGTGAAGTAAATGGTACAAACACATCATATTCACTAAATAGACCAGTAATTAAGTGGAAATTTTGTCCAATGTATTTTCACTAAATTTTGTCCAATGTCTTTTCACTAGTCTATTTATCATTTGAAACATGAAGTAAATTGATAGGGATTATAATACCGACTCGGTCTAACCGGACAAAGACCCATGAGATGGAGGCCAATAAAGCCTACTGGCCTACTCGGTCATTAGGCTTTACCTAATAGTCTACTGGTCTAATGGTCTACTGGTCCAATGGTCTACTGGTCTAATGGTCTATTGGTCCAATGGTCTACTGGTCTAATGGTCCACTGGTCCACTGATCCATTGGTCTACTAGTCTACTGGTCTAATGGTCTAATAGCCTAGAGGTCTAATGGTCGAACACGAGCGAAGCACGATCGACCCATGGTCGAACACGGGTGCGGGCCGATGGAGGCTCGACCGACTCGAGTGGTCGAGCGGGACGAGTCCAGGGGCAGTCACGCAGTAAATGGCGAGTGTCGACCCATATAGCCCAACATCGACCGAATCACATTGGGTCGATAGATAGTCGGGGACTTATTGGCTCAGAGGGAGTCCGTACAACTAAGTACTATATATATGCGTTATGTGTCTCAGGTACAGGGGTAAGATCTCTCATTATCACTTTCACTATCCAGTTTTGTTTCTTCGAACTCTCTCTATTCGCTATACTAACTTGGGCATCGGAGGGTTTTGCGTCGGAGCAATTCCGACGCTTTGCAGGTACCGGCGAACTCAAGTGCAAGGATTGAAGAACACCCACCGACCTACCATGCAACCCGAGGAGGACCAGGCGAGGAACTGGAGTCATTCGTCTTGGACATTATCAAATTGGCGCCGTCTGTGGGAACCCTAGCTCAACCGGTGTTGATATGGTGGTACCTCATACATAATAACCGGAAAGTAAGTGGAGGAGCACGGATTGAAGAAGATGGTGAAGGAAAGAAAGCGTGAGCAGGCGGGGAAAGACAACTCATGGTTGCACAAGCGTCCTGCAGGTGAAGGAAAGAAAGCGTGAGCAGGCGGGCCTCGCCAAGTCTGTCCTCAAGGACGGAGTCCCGGGCTCTGCGGCCCGACCCAATTCCATTGCCATCGAGATCATGTGTTACAACTACGCTAGCCTTTCTTTCAGCCCATACGGTGACTACTGGCGGCAGATGCGCAAGATTCGCATGAGCGAGCTCCTGAGCGCGAAAACGTCCGCTCGTTCGCCTCCATTCCATTCGGGCCGATGAGGTGGCCCGCATGGTCGGCTCAATTCGGGCCTTAGCCCGAAAGCCCGTCAACCTCACGGAGAAGGCATCTTCATTGACGAGCGACATCCTGTGTCGGGCCGTTTACGGGAAGGTGTGCAAGGATAGGGATGGGCTTGTCGGGCTAATGCGGGCCGCAGTCAAGCTGACTGGCGGGTTTGAGATTGTTGACCTGTACCCGACATGGCGGGTCGTTAGGGCGCTGAGCTGGAGTAGGATGAGGCTCGTTAAGATGAGGCAGAAAGTCGACGTGATTCTCGACGATATTATTCGGGAGCACAAGGAGACGAAAACGGCGGGAAAAGATGGTGTTAAGATGGGGAGTTTGGGAATGAGGATTTGGTTGATGTGTTCTTGAGGGTTATGGAGGGTGGGGAGCTCAATTTCGTGATCGGAAACGACAACATCAAGGCCGTTTGATTCGTAAGTTCAACATTTTTTCGATTGAATGATTGTCTGATTAAGCAATATCGCAATGTGAAAACCGTGAAACAAATTCAGTTAGTGGACTTAAAATTGCTTCGTGCGCCGATTGCAGGACTTGTTCTCAGCCGAAACTGAGTCATCATCGATCGTGATCGACTGGACAATGGTCGAGCTCATGCGAAACCCTAGAGTCATGGCCAAGGCACAGGCCGAAATCAGACAAGCCTTCCAGAAGGACCCAACAATCGAGGAACACGATCTCACGCACAAACTAAAGTACCTAAAGCTCGTAATCAAAGAGTCCATGAGGCTACACCCGCCGATCCCAATCATCCTAAGGTTATAAAGAGAGGAATGTGTGTTCGACGGGTACACAATCCCGGCCAAATCCAGAGTCTTGGTCAACAACTGGGCCATGCAGAGGGACCCACAATATTGGAAGGATCCCGAGAGTTCGTGCCCAAGAGGTTTGAAGATGGGGGCCCGGATTTCATGAATGAGGGTTCTCACTATTTGCCGTTTGGGATGGGGAAAAGGATGTGTCCCGGGATGATGTTCGACCTAGCTAGCATCGAGCTTCCCTTGGCCCGACTTCTCTATAGTTTTGACTGGAAACTTCCGGAAGGGGTGCGTGTAGAGGATTTGGACATGACCAAAAATCCTGGGGTCACGGCCTCAAGGAAGGACAAGCTTTTCTTGGTCGCTATTCCGTACAAGCCTTCGACTTGACTACTGTAAAGTTTTTTCCATAGGATAATTAAGTTTTGCTGGAATCATTATTTTGCCACCATACATGTTATTTTTCTCTAAGCAAAGGCAACTAAACTCGTATTCTATTGGTGTAAATGCAACAAACCCTTATTGAACTTTCAAAAGATTTTACATACTTTGCCTGAAAACTGTAAAGTGAATAAAAATGATGCTGAACATCTTTTTTAGCTCAACTAAGGGCACACATGATGAGAGGCTACAAAAACTTTCAGATTCATTATCAGCAAAAATTTATTTCCACATCACACATCGGGCTCTCTTACGGCAACCGGCAGGTTTAACTCCGGTTCGTGTTCACCGAACGGCGAGAAAAACGAGTCAACCATGTCGTCTGTTACATCCTCCAACTTGGGTGGGCCCCACTGCAATTCGTATGCATATACATAGCCCCAGTTTAGTGATATATATCAGTAAGTTTTGAAATATGACTCGGGAATTTAGGCTAAAATTTCAAATGTAGTTATACCTAAAATTATATGCGATTTGTTTTTTACCTCGACTAAAGATTGTTCTTAGCAATTAAAAAACGTACCTTTGGGGCGAAGTCCTTGTCGACCAGTCTTGCACGTACACCCTAATATAATAATGTACGCACAAAAGATAAATCGGATATTGACTGGAATTTAATTTGTCCAAATAATAATATACCGATTTTAGCACATACCTCGGTAAAATCATTTGAGATGTGTTTGGATATGAACCTCAGGGATGTTCGGTATTCTCTAGTGAGGCACTGGTCGAGAGTCTGAAACCTTCCTTCCCGAACCTATACGAATTTGAAATGAATTGATAATTGTTGGAGTTTAAATGTGTAAATGGCAATTTTGAAATAGATTTTACTAGCAGTGATAAAAAGACTTACTGATTGCAAAGTTACTTTCAAGCTCAATGGAGAAGCTTCCTTAATTTTGTTAAGCACAGTCTTGAGCCACATATTACCAGATTCTGAAGCTTGATTTTCCTACAGAGACAAAGAAAACCACTACTCCATCGAATCCCATGAAAACATGTCCAACAATAATAAAAACCATAACATTATTACTATTATTATTAGAAGTATTAGTATTATTAGGAAGATGCAACATTTTTCTTACCAAGCAGAAAATACCAAAATGAAATAAATATACACCAACTTACGAGAGATTCAACTATTTCCTCCACTGTATCATAGCAGAAAAACGAGTCGATTGTTTCTATCCTGAATCCCAAAAAGACAAAGCCACCGGCAATTAGTCACATGAAAGAAAAGAAATAGAAAATAGATTAAACTNTCTAAGCAGCCATATTGCGCAAGAGAACTTTCAATGACTGAACGATCATCGGTTATCAAATCACCAAGGCGTTCTTCAATCCACGGAAGTTTCTGTTAGGGAAAATAGACCGGTAACAACAACAACAACATACCCAGTATATTCCCAACAGGTTGGGACCAGTAACAAATCTTAAAAAAAAAAAAAGAATGGGATTATTACAAAACTTACACCTTTAATTTAGGCTAATTACAAAAGAACACACTCGTATTTTGATGTTACAGGGATAACCCCCAAGAGATGTACATTGACCCTAAACAAATAAATCCCTTCAAATGTTGACGCAATTTCGATTAGAAAAAAAGAACATAAAAGGGATACATAAGCTAAACTCAGGTAGATTTTGCAATTAACCATAAAGAATATTAAATATGTAGAGAAAAGAGCTATTGGCTGGTCATAGAAAACTAACTTCCTTCAATGAGTAGTGTGTAGCAAGACCACATGCCATCATTTCAACCCCGTTTAGTTTTTCTCCAGTTAGAGCTAAATATTCACCTGCATTGATATGATGAGACTAAATAACAACTTGTAATTTTCAAATTCTTTATTTTCCCTAGATGAGAAATTGTTTGAGATTCAGAACAAGAATATTTATGCATATATATCTCAATCCAAACCTTAAAATTTGTGTTGCAACTATACCTAAATAGCCAGGTAGACGAGAGAGATAATATGAGGCCCCTGCATCAGGATGAAAACCTATTTGAACCTCCGGAGTTGAGAAGACCTGAAATTTATGAAGAAAACAACATTTTGTAAGCAGATCATCAAAATCCCACAACTCACATCCAAAAAATGGTCATAATGTTCACCTGATATTGATCAATTTGAAAAATATAGCTAATTATGATAAAATAATGTTTATGAGCTGCCTCTGAATATCAAAAAATGGACCAATAGAAACTCATAAATTATATCTTGTAATGGACTAAATAGTTATTGACATGCTACATTCACTTTCTTTTTTTTTTTTCTTTTTGGGCTCAATATACAAGTGAAGATTGATACATACCATGCTACATTGTCTTTTTTTCAATATACAAGTGAATATTGATACATCCACTTATATTGCGTTAAAAGATGAAAATATTCGTGCGCATAAAGAGAATAGAAAGTCACCAAACTGATCCCAAAAACATTGAAGTTACAAAAAGATATTGCAGCCAGGTTAAGAAAATGACTAGTTTTCTAATCTTGATTCCAGATGAAATTCTTAAATCTAAGTAGAAGGCAAAAATCAGTTCATTTCATGAGGTCAAATGAGGGAGCAGTATTCATACAGTTCTATCAGATACAACGCGAAACATCCCGGGTAGCGAAATACCTGCCCCGCCTCCCATTACAATACCATCCATTATAGCCACCTGCAAAAGGTCAACTATTACAAGAAAAACAACTAAACTTAATTAACTATTAATGTTCTGTATCAGCAAAGGATCAGGAAATAAGATAATAGTTGCTTCTATCTCGCAAAGACATAAAATTTAACATTATATAGGACAATATTATGAGATTCTTAATCAGTATGTTATTAATTTAGAACTGAAAGAGAAGATACTCCCTAGAATAAAAGAACTATCTCTACTTTTTTGTTATTTTTTTAACAAAAGATCGAGGGAGCATTTTGAGGACTACAAAATTACAGGTTCATACTTCATGCACAAATTATATGAAATGACAACCACAAAAGGCAAAGTAAACAAAGTTAACTTCTTCTTGGTATATTAACCACATAAATAAGACAAATTCATCTGTGATGTCCTCAAAAATTGAGAGCGAAGGTGCAAAGATTACAGCCCACACACACAAAATAAATAAAATAGATAGATAAATAAATAAATAAAAGATTTTTTTTTTCGCCATGCTTCCCATCAGAACAGATAGGGATAAATGAACTCACATGTGGCTTAAGATATGTTCCCATAACATAGACAAACTTGTACAAACTCTGGAATAATGCTTTGCACTCTTCAGTCTTCCCTGTAAATTGATTTAAAGTAAATTAATCCTAGAAAACGCACAAGAATCATCATGTTCCACCAGGGTCGATGCCATCAGTTATTCATAAATACTAATCCATGATTTGGTGGATAAATTATCCTAAAAGGTTAGACAAATGCTTCCTCACATATATTTATATTAAAGTACCAAGTGTTGGACTACAGATCAATAGCGTGTGAGTACATACACAAGGAGCTATATTTGAGCATTGGGGCCACATAAACTCATCAATATCTTGCTGGAAAATTGATTATGAATATCTATGAAAAAGTTGAAACCATATATGCTGGATAAAATTCACTATTATGAACAAATAGTACAAGTTCCTGAGGCTCGATTCATCAATTCCAAAATGATATATTAA
>BKCP01007181.1:1889567-1942969 GCA_008636005.1 Striga asiatica | reverse complement strand
CATGAGCACTGTCTAAATTTAAAACTTTATCATAAAAATCATCATAAATATCACTTCAGCCCCTCGCTTAAACCAGGTGGCATTCCTAAGCTCTGAGCAAGATTACTCATTCTCTCTTTCATGGCCTGCAGTTTCAGATGAGATATTAAGAATTTTAACAATAAACACTAACTACACAAATACGACAACAAACACAAATTCTTGATTTAAACGGTCTAACAGTTAGGCGGTTCTTTGACTCGTCACACTTTTTAAACAAAACTACATACTAATGCTATGAAATATTATAGTTTTTTTTTGAGAGAATGGCATTTCAAACGGAAAGTAAGTTTGAAAGTATGCATATCTGTTAGAAAATTAATGGTTGTCTAACCGTTAGGTATCATTAACACCACCTTACAAAATAATAAATACAAATTAAAAGGAGGGCATAATAAGAAAAGGAGAAAAAAAAAAATTCTCTTACCAAAACACTCTTTTGGTGCGCGTCCTGATAAGCCTCGGTCACCAGAAGAGACAGTTTCTGAATAAAATACGACCGTTTATTAGTTGCTCATTCGAATTGACGGTTTTCAAGCGGCAAGAGGAACATTTATTTCAATGGACAACATATTTTTTCTTGCATAAAACTAGCAAAACCCACAGATAAATCCACATGTTCCTATTTTACTTTTTATATACGAAATTGCACATCACAGAGGGCTGATTTGTTAGAAAAAAAAAAAAGAAAAAAAAAAACATCAAGGATAGGGAGTTAATTGTAAATTCCTTAAGTATACCAAAAGTAAGCTAAAATGTGAGAATTGATCAGTTTTTCAATTGGGATGTGAATGTTTCGAACTTCGAACTAACTTACTTCGGCTCCTAACTCCATTGCGGCTTCAGTTATCTCAATACGCACAGGTTGTTGATTTCCCGAAAGTGTTGCCTATTTGAAAAAAAAAATTATAGGAAAAGCCGAATACGTAAAGTAAATAATTTCAGCAACAATCGTCGTGTATACTGAAAGGTAATAATCGAAATTGACAATCACTTTTTCCTGAATTTTTTTACCTTTATTAGCTCGCCTTCGCAATAACCATCAAATTCAGCTCTGGTATAATCAACACGAATACAGTCAAACCAAGAATTATATATCAGAATCCATATATTTTGAGATCTGAATACTGAAAAAGAAAATTGAAAAAAAATAATGAAAATAAGTTGAACTTTGAAGTAGTGGTCATACGCAGCAAGTTCTTTTTGTACTCGTACTGCCTCAACTTGGACAACCATCTGAGCCTTCTTTACCGTCTCGTATAAATTTTGCATGTTTCCCAATATTCCTGCCTATTATAGAGCATAATATATATACAGTTGGTTAAAATCAGTGTTTAACACGAAATGAAATATTAAACGAATTAAGAACAAATGAGGTGCCTTTGAGCCATCTTCACTCTTTTCGTTGCTGTCTTTCTTTCCACCAAATAGTGCATTGATTCGAAGAGATCTTCTTGAACTTCGTCCAACTCGATTTACTTGCAATGACAAATTCGAAAAGCCCACAAGATTTGCACTTTGATGTACCTTACCTGATATGCAACAATAAAGAGAGGTCTAATGATCATAGCACTAATAGAAAACAAGGATGAATTTTGTACATGGGTGACTAGAGTTTGGGACTTTATGAATCGAAGAAAAGATCGAATTCACCTTCAGTAATCTATCAAATACACTACATGGGCCTTTTTTTCTGTTTTCTTCACACGTATTTAACTATTTATAATTTACAAGTTCAGTTTTCATCATCTTTGGCGCTTTCTATATAAATAAACAACTGTATTCAGTAATAACATTAGTTCTAGAAAGAACATCCATATGACATTTCTCAATTCATCACAAAATTTGCTACATAATCAGCATCATTATTTCTAGTAAATTCTAGGGCCTTTTTTTAACTCACATAGGACCAAAATGGATACACCTCTGTTCATGCATATGACAATGAAAGCTATTTTTTTTTTTTATCACTCACTGATGTTCTTACAAAGCATCATCACCTTGAACTCTTCATAACTTTTTCGAATATTGCAAAAAATTGGGTCTTTAGCTAAGAATCGCAAACACAAGAACCAAACTTTTTTCCTTCAACAAATTCTGTAAACCATAGTATCATGTCCCAGGAAATAAATAGTTGCTTCAATTAAATAGAGTGCAAAATCAACAAAATCGATAAACACCATCAGGGTATAGAAACACCTCAAATGTTCAGCTAAATTACTTCCTAAATTCTAAGAAACAATAAAATTCATGAAACCCTGTAGCTAAAACAACTAGTTCTTGCAATTAAATAGAGTGCAAAATCGACAAAATCGATAAACAACATTGCTGCATAGAAAGCCCTCCAAACGTTCAGCGAAATTACTTCCTAAGAGACAATAACTCATGAAATCCTGTTGTTAAAACAACTCGTTCTTGCAATTAAATAGAGTGCAAACCGAAAAAATCAACAAACGCCATCGCTGTATAGAAAGACCTCCTAATGTTCAGCTAAATTAGTTCCCAATAAAAATAATTCAACAAACCCCTGTAGCTAAAACTACTCGTTCTTGCAACCAAGAAACTTCCAAATATACTAAATTTGGCAGCTGAAAAAGGTAGCATACAAGAACCCCAGATTCAATTGTACCTAAAATTACAAATAATACACACACAGAGAGAGAGAGAGAGAGAGAGAGAGAGAGAGAGAGCTCTTACCAGAAGAGAACGAAGAAGAACAATGAAATTGAGCCGCTAAAGCTGCACTTGGATAAACTGCCATATCTCAATTACACGGATTAGACTGAAAGATCCTAATTTGCGGAAGATTCAGCACAGGAAATGGGTAGACGGAGAGAGATTTGGAGGGTTGGGGTAAGGTGTGGAGTTTCTGATAAAAATCTCATCTTTACAAAAGGATGGGATCCCCTGTAAGAATTTCAAGGTCCAAAATTTACAGAGGCACCCCTCAAGATTTTAGTGCTAATTTGCTCTACCCAATTAGGATACTTCTAAATTGTGATGGGGCCCATGTAATTTTAAGGAATTCGTTTGAGACCACCACATTTGGTCCTTTCATTTCGGATATTCACACTTTAGTCCTAGTTTTCTTCTACTACTTTTTTTTTAGTATGATTGATGAATGGATTTATTATTTAATTTTTATTAAATTATTTCATTTAAATAAAATTTTGTGAACAATTATGGTAACGCAAAACACTCCGACCGGCTTGAATCAGTTTGCCTCCTTCTTCCTCGCCGGTAGAACGCCGCGTTCCTACACAGAACTCTCACACCGGAGGGGTTTTCCGGTGAAGAGCCTCCGATGCTTAAGTCAGTATGTGTTTGTTCAATTCTCCAAAGTAAAGAATGGATAAATCGTAAGTCACAAGAAAAGACCCACTCCCATATATATAGGAGTGAGATACCTGCCCTAAAAACTGCCCGACTTTTGATGAGCTGTCATGCCCGTACTGCCCGTCCGTGCACACATAGTGTGTGTGTGTCAGAGATGTCAGGGGTGGTTTTCGCCACTATCACTCTGCACCAATATATTCTCGCCACGTGTCCCTCTGAGCTAAGGGAGATTATTCTTCTGCGCAGGCCGTTGGGATCTTATAACGTCACCCACGCGCCTTCTCGCGTTCAAGCCACGCTCTAAACTGCTCTTCACCTGTTGAGCGCTCGATCTCTTTCCTTTTGGTCGATCCTCGATCAGTTCTGCTATTCTGCTCGATCTTCTCCCTTTTGGTCGATCCTCGACCAGTTCTGTTATTCTGCTCGATCTCCTCCTTTTGGTCGATCCTCGACCAGTTCTGTTATTCTTCTCGATCTCCTTCTTTTTTGGTCGATCATCCTTCTCCCAACCCGGTTTTCTCCACTTCGAGGTTGTTCGGCCGATGATGCAAACCGGTCTATTCCTCAGCTATATAATATCCCATATCAAATTATAAAACAAATAATTAAATTTATAAAATTCGTTTGATTTTCTTAATATGTTTTGGATTTTTTTTGTTCTTAATAATTATATGCAAATTTTTAAAACATGGTGGATAACCCAGGCTAGCCTCTGGGTCATTGGGCCAATAAACCAATATTTTATTGTAAAACATATTAAACTAAATTTATATTGTTTTTATCATATAATTATACATAAAATAAAAAACAAAAAAATATATGAGATTTTATACCTCAAAATCTTAATATTGTTGTATTTTATCATAAACATTTCCCACATAAATATAAATGAATAATTTTATTTTTAAAAATAAATAAAGTATCAATACTCGGGTCGACCACTTGAAGGCCCAAGTCGATCGGGTCCTTTGTTGTCAGTCGGAAGCATTGATTATATGGGAATGATTTAAAAGGGATTATAAATATTATCTCATCCCATCCTGCAAAGTAAACAACGACTAAGGATTTATATGCTCCTCCGATTCTCTCTATATTTATGCGCCGCCATGCACCATGAATATTAAGCAGCTTCGAAAATCTCTACAATTAAATGGAAATCTCATCAATTAAATATTGTGTTGCAAAATCTGATCATTATATAGCCAAACGACCAGTTATTGATGGATGAATAATTAGCTAACCCATTTTTCACCATCTTCAAACAAAGTGAAGTACGACACATTTTCCAAATTCAACTTTAAATGATATTTCTTGCACCGTATATATTAATCAATGCAGCAAACGAGCCTTAGGATCATAGTTTGCACTACTCTAGAGTCAATGAAATAAAAACCAAGTTTTGAGATGCTTTATTTTTATTCTCATTATTTTAAATCAATTTTAATGTTAGAATGTAACTAATTAAATGTAGAATTTAAACAACAATTATTTTCACAATCTTGGCGGGTTTGCTAGTCGTTACAGATATTATTATACAATTTTGTTTATAAAATAAAATTTACTTCATAGTAGTTTAATATAAATCTATTTCTCTATAACAATATTAATACAGTACAACTCATAAGTTCGTATACTGTTGTAGCAAATTATTTTATTACCGAGTACCGAATCGAATGATCCGTTCCCTGGGTCGATCTCTCGAGGAAGGCGGTTCGGAATCTAGAATTGGTGTTGATGACACACGAAAGCAAAATAAATCCTAAACACTCTAATCACAATTAGGGTTTGAACTATCAACTAGGAAATAACAGAAAATGCATAAAATATAAATTAATCCAAAAACATGAAACAAACAATGGTAAAGAAGCTAGGGAATCGGGAATATTTGTTTCGGTTCGAATTGCAGTTAACGGGCAAGTGATTGTTCGGTTAAATGATTCGAATAACCTACTCGTTCAGAGATTCATCCTCAATAACTTTTCGTAACAAGAGAACAAACGTGAACGGAAAATTAACGATTCGTTTAACACCTAGGCAATATAATTACGAACAAGCCTAGTTTATACAAGCCTAGATCGATCGGCTCCTCCCTTTCGGTTCTAAGAGCCGATTAAATTATCCTAGAAGATGGTTAATCAACTAGTCATTTAGAATTAATAACATCACGCAAGAACGAATCAAATTCAATTGAAAATCAATTGGAGATTGAAGTGTCACCCTTCAACAATTCTTAACATTCAAGCATAATCATCGAAAACCCTATTTAAGAATAACACGTATGAATTGAACAATCAACGAACACAATAATCACAAACGAAACCAAAACATCATCCCCTATCCCTAGCAATTGGGTTTAGCCACTCATATTCAATTCAACACCATCAACCACAACAATCAAAGCAATCATATTCATGGATTAAATGAATAGAAAACTTACGATTAAAACGGAATTGAGAGTTGAATCTGAAATACAAGATTAATCCGAAAGTAATGAAGAAATCCAAGTGAAAAACAAGATCAAGATGGTGTTCTTAGGGTAAGAGAAGGGAAAAATGGGTTTTTGGGGGATTTTTTTGGTTTGGGAACAAGTCCCAATGCAAAGTACTCGAACAAATGAACAAATCTAACTTTTAAAATTCTGGTCGCGACCTCCGCGGCCGCGGGAAGCTCCGAGGCCGCGAGATTTCAGCTGCAGAAGGGCTCAGCGGCCGCGGGATTCCTCCGCTGCCCGCGGTGAAGAAAATTGGGCTGCTGCGCGCAGCTTAATGTTTCGGGCTCGTTTAGGCTCGTCCGAACTCGGAATTGAGTTTCGTTTTTTCCTACGCGTCGCTAACGAACCCCTCTACATTCGCTTCCCCGTCGAGGCGGCAGGCGGTATATTTAATCCTTCTAGATTTGGTTGTCATTGATCTCGAAATATTGGCGAGCGCGATTCAACACGCATTCAGATCCACTCCATTAAAGGTGGGAAGAATTAACTTAGGCCTCTCACGGTGTTGCCTTTCCTTATGATTCGAACCCCTTGAGAAACATCGTCGTCCACCGCGAATTCATTTAAAAATTCGCGTTCTCCTTCAGATTGATTGCATTCTCTCTTCCAATTGCTCGAGCCTCTCTCGATTTGTCATGGTGATACACGATTAATTAGCACTCTAAATGGAAGCACCAATCTTGCAAATCGTGTATCGAACTCTCGAATTTGTTAAAAACCCGCGCTAACGACCTTGGTTTAGATACGATTTGTGCTCGAAAACGAGCATTTTTTATATTTATTAACTTGAATAATGAAAATCTGATATAAGTCACTAACATCACACATAACACCTAACTCAATTTAAACATTCAAATGAATAACTAATTTGCCATAGCCAACTTCCACTAACTTCCAGACCCTCGCGGCGCGGCGGGGTGTCGCCTGGTCGAATCCTAGCCTCTGCCGTCGTGAAGGTCTCCGCGACAAAGCTCGCGGCATGAGCTTTCTGTCTCTTTTAACATCTACCATTGAATAACTCATTATTTCAACTAATTCCCTTATAAATTAGTCATTTTTTTTATTTTTTTTTTGCAAATTGCCAAATATAAATTAAATTTGGTACTACCGCTAGAGATGACGAGTATAATGGTATTTTCACAAGCCAAAATGACTAGTTTTCAACTTTTCAAAATTCATTTTTCATTTTTTTTTATGGTATTTTCACAAGCCAAAATGACTAGTTTTCAACTTTTCAAAATTCATTTTTCATTTTTTTTTATGGTTATATTGTGGTATTACCAGTAACCATAAAAGAAAAATACGCTTACCAGAAATAGGAACCGACCCGTCTGTTTTAGGAACCGGAACTGTACTTTCCCCGGCGGTTCCAACTCCAAATACATTGGGCCCGGTGACGCCAGCACGTTTGGCCACCCCTACCAACCGTTATTTCTTCTCAGTTCCTCACTGGAATATTGGGTTTTTAGGGATAAACCGATAAAGCAAAATTAATCGATCCGTGATCCGCCATCCATCCGCAGTTCTTGACCTATAATTTGGTAACACGCAATGATGGTGAGACTTTGCTGTAACTATTTTGAAACACACTAACACGCATTGAAGTCTCTGTTTTTATGTACATGATCTTTTGCTCTTGCTGAATTTTCATGTGAAGTCGTTGATTTTCTGTTTTAATATGTTCTGAAATTCGTAGGCGAACTCACTTCGATTGTACTTGACCTGCATCCGGAACACCCTGGAAGCCGCATTGTGCTTACAGGTATATGATTTTGTTCATTTTCAGCAGCTTAAAGTGAAACCGATTATAATTTTTTATTTTGATTCGTTTTTGGGGTGGATAGTTGTGTAGCTCATTGTTTTTTCCCAAATTACTATTGATTATCGTGAGGTTTACGATTATTTGTTTGACTGATCCATAAATTTCTGCTTTTGCTATGTCTTTTGTAGAATTTCCCCTGTCAGGAAGTTGAAAGGCACAATAAACCGGAAGTTGAACTCAAGTATGTTATGTTCTTTTCCTATATCTATCTTTGGTGATTGCTTTGATCTTTTTATGTTATGTATTGAGGGCAGAGGTTGTATTTAGAACTTTTATCCGTCCACATGAGGCTGCCTGTGCAGTTAGATTGGATGAGCTAACAAAATATCAATTTTGGCGCACACATTTGTTAAAGAGTATGGCGTTTCTTGAAATAAAATGCATTTTTGCTAAAAAGAAAGTATGGCGGTTCGACCCGGCTGACAGTTAGGCTGTCTCACACAAAAAATTGTGCAAAATTTAATTTCCTGGGTTATGGTATAATGATCCTGCTGCAGGAACTGTTTAATTCTTGTTTTGTTGATAGTGAATGAGTATTGAGTTATTTCTAATTGGCATTTGATCGACCACTTTGTTGTATGATGTTAACCAATAGAAAATCAAACTTAGTGGTCCATTTCAGCATAGGGCAAATAGAATTGTACCAATTTTGACGCTCACCTCACTAGAGATTTGCTTGAAACTGCTTTAGTTTCCTGACTTCATCTTGTTCAAAGATTTTTGCTGTAACTGTAGTTTTGGGGAAACTGCTTCAGTGGATGTATGAATTATATGCCACTGTCCTGAAATTATGTTTTAGTGTTTATGTTCTGAATATTGCTGATGGAGTTAAATTGGAAGTTTAGCTATATCCAACTGTGATACCAACTACAAGCAGGTCTCAATTGTTGCTTTGTGGTTTTCAGGACGAGTCCGGAGCTTCTTCTGAATCCTGTAAGAATCTTCTTCTCTAAGTATGCTGACTTAAATTTTCATCCAATCGTTTTCATCATATTGGTCTAGATGAAATTTAACGATTGGTGTGTGGTTCTAAATTGTACCTAGCTGCTAGTTTGCTACTACACCAAAGAATTTGTGGCATTGAAATATAAATATGGTGAGAGGATTACTCGAAAGCTTTCGCTTATACTTTAGGTGATTGTTTTGTATTTCCAAACTTGTACAGAAACTACATGTGTGGCCTTATTGCTGAAAAACATTAATTATAGAGGTACCTAATTCTTCATGAGAAAATATTAGTGATGCAGAAAGATGTAATCATATTGTGCTTTATTGATGTAAAGTGAATCAGCTTGAAAAGTATATGCCTTACCATTGCTCCTAGTAGGTATAGTTGGCTTGGTTGACAATAAGCAAAGCAACGTCATCCTTCCTTGAGTCCTAGCTTATTAGTTATCGTTATTTGAGAACTTTATTTGTAAAATTGACTTTTCCACAGACTGGTAATACATACAATCATCGAGTTACTCATGCTTTTCGATGGTTTTGGATGTTGTAAAATATGCTATTCACACTCTTTGTAAAAGGATTATTTTCATGAATCCTCTTAGCATGGACAAGACTTGTTTAATCTATTCCATGTTATCCTCATAAGTGTACCTCTCTTGAGCTTTCCTCATGTGTTCGTTGACTAGGTACTTTCTGTTACGTGAATCTAAATCATGTTGCCCGTCTCTTTCTCCAAATAAGCATCTCTACTAATATAGTGACTTGTATATGAAAATTATATTTAGTTAGACCCTACTTTTTACTGGATTATACTAACTTTCTGTAACTACTATCACATACCATCTCACAGGTTCTAATCTGCAGAAATGAGGCTGAGAAATGTTTGATAGAAACGTCTATAAACTCATTACGGATAAGCCTCAAGGTAAATTCTGGCATGTTATTTGTTAGTTCCCCTTCTTTGTCAATTTTGAAAGTGTTGATAAACTCTTTGTCAACTGTTTCTTTACATTTCACATTGATTAGCTTCTTTTATTTCAGATCTACTTATCTTCGTTTCTTTGACATTGATGGTATGGTAATGTTTTTATATGCTGTTGCTATATTTGCATATATTCTAAGCCCAACCATTGATGTTTCATGATTCATGAAGTCCAAAAGTAATCTATCTCAGTAAGAAATGTGGTTTATTACTTTAGTATGGCCAATAGTCAATGAAAACTTTGCCATGAAAGATCCAAGTTCTGATGGCATTCTACTATTAGCGTTTAGGTGAATGTGAAAAGGGAAAACAGAAAGGAGGTGATCCTTTGGTAAAGACCATTGATTTTATGATGATCTTATGGCAGAAAGGCTTGGGCATTATTAGTTTTCACCTTGGAAACTTGGCTTTACTTGGGAAGCAGTGGTTTCTTTTCCAAGTCAAGGGTGATGCTCTATAATGTGTTCTTATTAGGAGTAATATGAATTCACAGATAACAGGTGAGATGCAGGTTTAACTGTTAAAACCACATTTCGGAAACAGGAGTGTTTCTCTAATTTTTTTTGCAGATTTCTGTTAATCATTCATTGCCAAGTTTTGGGGCAATTATCGGATCTTGGGAGAAATTGTTTGGGTAGTACTGAGGAGAGAATTCCTTCGAAGTGTTAACCCAAGCTCTATGCTGTATATCATCTTATCTAGATAAACCAATATTCCCTGTTTTAGTGATCCATTGTCGCCTTCCACATCATGGAAATTGATTTTTAAAGCGTAATGATTTGCGTTTTCAACGTAAACAGTTATGCTGTTAGGCTTCGTTGTTTGTTTTGTCAGTTAAAATTGTTGTTGCTGATGAGCTAGTTTTATATTAGGTTGTCAGGTGGCCCAAGTAGCAAGGATTGTAGCACTGATGCATTAGTTGCCTCCCAAAGCAATAATTTTGCACATCTTTAGTTATGCTGGTATTCTGTTTTCCAACATAGTTTGCCTATATTGTTGTGGTATAAGTGCATTCCTTCATCATAAATGTAGAATTTCGAAGACTACTTTTCTACTCCGACCTGATACATTTGTTTCTACTACATACTTAAACATCTTTTACTTGTCTGCAAAATGAAATCTTTAATTTCCTCCGAAGCAAGTTTATTCGAAAATGTTGGAAGTATTGTAATTAAGACTTCCATTTGAGCTTGCCACTTTTTGCAATGTGTATACTCTCATCATAGATATCTCAAAGTTAAGAACATTTGTATTTTTTATTTTTTTATTTTATTGATGGCGTTCTCTATTGTAGGTTAAGCAGGCAGATGAACTTGAGAACATACTTACAAAGAAATTTCTCAGATTTCTATCTATGAGAGCAGAGGCATTTCAAGTATTGAGGAGAAAACCAGTGCAGGTCTGCATCCTTTATTAGTCATTAGATTCTATTTGTAACTTAAGAATTAAGCCAATACTCCTTTTAGTCCACAGAACATGAACCTGCTTCTATAACTGTAAATATTGGATATATTTCTCGTTCACGTATTACATCTGTTAGTTGATTCGTGTTCATCTTAAGGGAACTTGTAGTGTGGAACTTTTTTCTTTTCCTTGTTTTACTTTTTCATAAAAGAGCTATTCTGACGCAATGTACTTAAAGACACACCATAATGTTGTGTACCCTCTTGCTTTAGCTAATATTGCTTACCTGATTTGCATAGCTGTTGCCTGTTTATTGACAGACTTCTAACATTACTCTTTTCAACCGTTTACATTTCTCAGGGATATGATATCAGTTTTCTTATCACTAATTTTCATTGTGAGGAGATGCAGAAGCAAAAGCTTATAGATTTTATTGTTCAGTTCATGGAGGTAAGTATCTCTAGTTTTCATTCATTAACTTTGTATTTTATGAGATATGCAAGTTACAGATAGTTCACGTTGGATGTCACAAAATATTGCTAATTTCCATGCATTTTTCTGGGATTAAAAGTAAATTGTTACATGACATTTGATTTTGATTGATGGAAGAGAAGGCTTTAAGAAAGAATGAAAAAACACTCGGATAACTCTCATATTTTTCAAAAAGCTTCTGATATATAAGCGCTTATCAAAATTTTCTTTAAAACCAGAAAGGGAAATTTTTAATTTGCCTTTTCCTTCTGAAGTCGGTAAATGTATGAAATCTGAAGGATATATAGTGNGTCGGTTGTATGAAATTTGAAGGGTATATAGTGATTTTTTTTTTAAGCTGCTTATATTACATAAGTATGCGTTTTTGTTACAAAGGTATGATAGGTCGACCCGTCTAACGGTTAGGCCGTCTCATACAAGAATTTGTGTCATATTATTGGGTCACACTTCAAGGGTATTCTATGTAATTTCCCTTCAAAATAAGTACTTGCTTGGTTTATGTATCTATTTTACAAATAGTACTGAATGGAGGGAGTACTTTGTGAAATAGATATGAACCTGAAAGGGCTTTTTGTAACTGCCCGAGATGTTTTTTTTTTTCAACTTTCAGAGACTTATCAATAAAAAATTAAAAATTACTAAATCTTAGGGTACATATAATTAGCCCTCACTTGTATTACTACCATGCATAAGTTAACATGTTGTTTTGGCTTGTAATGATATAGAAATAATAGTATCATATTATAAGGTTTGCTTTGCAATCAAAGTGGTGGTGGTTCAAGGCTGATGGATCATAACTTATTTTGAGTAGATTGAATTTTCATGGAGATATATTCAAACCTTGCCTTGTTGATTGAATTGCAGGACATTGACAAAGAGATTAGCGAGCTGAAAATGTCTGTCAACTCACGGGGGAGGCTCGTTGCTACAGAGTTCTTGAAGCAATTCATCTGATGAAAAACGACTCCAATTTCTTGAGTTGAAACTTCTGTAGATGCTGCTAATGACTCTTGAAATAGTTTCACTGTACAATCTGGTAAACTAGGTGCAGGTAAAAGTGTTTGTAGAGAAATCAAACATCAGATATCATGAGACTACAAGTTACGCGAGAATGTGAAGAGATAAGAAGTTGGATTTGGACTTTCTGTCGATCGTTGTTGAATTTTGGAGGCTAATCCACAATATTTGAGATTGATACATTTGCTTGGCTTCTTTTAAAAGCCAGAAAATAAGATTATATTGAATGCCGATTCTCAAAAACATGCAATACATACAGTCACGAAACGAGTTCCCAAGCTTTACGCATAATGTCATCATCCACAAACGGCCTTAAAGACCACATCTTGCAATACGTCTCCAGCTCCCCAGACAACAAAGACTCGTAGCTTAGAGAGGACACTATTCGGACTTGCATTGCATAATCTTGTTTCACCATACTGTACACGTAAGCCATCATGGCAGCTAAATCAGCAACTTCAAGTTTCGTAATTTGTTCTCCATCGCTCAAAGTAAAAACAGGATCCGAATCGCAACTCAGATCATCCAGAAGGCCTTTGAGTTCATTCACAACAATTTTAGCTCGATTAATATGGTCCTCAAGTCCAAGATGGCACTCGTGCAACTTGCTGACATTTTGTACACAGTTGTGACAGTTGACATATCCAGATTCCACGTAGGACAAAATTCTTCTTGAGTCGTGAGCTTTAATAATGCGCTCGACCAGTTTTGATGTCTTGTTAATGGACGGCTGTCTTAAAAACTCGAGAGCTTGCTGAAAGCCGATGAGTAGAGTGCAACCGGTGGACATGAGCTCTTCAAATTGAGCAACTCTCGTCATGAATTCGGAGTATACTTTGATAATTTTATCCTTTGGTTCAATATCTCGGTATTCTCCATCTTGCATTGTACACTCAAATCTCATTAAACATGAAATGAGTGGCGAAAAATTATAGGATTGTAGACACTCCGCCTCTCTGTAAGAAAGTGGAAGAACAATGACGATCAATTAATGCAACAAAATGATAAATTGAAGAAACAATGACATCAGCAAGTGTTAGATCAATAAAACAGAAAATAACTTATATATTTACAAGAATTCACTCCCTCAAATTATCAATTTATCTCAAATTACCACTTTAAAGAATCTTTAAGAACAATTTATCCTCTTAGCAGGAACATTTTTCACATTATGAATTTACAAATCGCTTCCCTTTCCACATATGGTCTGTTCAGAAGCTTTGTAAAATAGTGGTTCCCAATAATAACAAGCAAGAGTGATAAAATAGACCGATTTACTCTGCTCGGCGGTTGGCCGTAAAAGATGAAGTCGGTTCCAGCTGCGTTTTAAAGGCCCAGGTTGAAATGATGTCGGCCCCGGTGACTGCTTGAAGGATCCATCAATTGAAGTTTGATTCCAAGCTGCGATGAAGTCGGTCTGGACAAGTCAAAGTCGGATTTTGGCAACTGAAATCGGGTTTCGAGGTGATTCGGGACGTTTCGAGGTCTCGTCTGATATCGTGGTTATTGCAGGTGCAAATCCGGACGGTGTTGGAAATCGGGTGAGCCCGCTTGCCCGACTTGTGATTTTTATTCTTGTCCTCGAAGTGCCACAGTAGTAATTTCTGATTTGGTAATTTTTGGGGTATATCGTTGATTTGTTGTGTATTTTTGGTAAATCAATCAAGAAAAATTGAAGGGAAAATCAAGAATATTAATCTCTGTTTCTTGTCCTAGGAAGAAGGAAAGGAAATTACGAGCCGACAGAGAAAGAAAAAGTAAGGCCCCCTAGACATTCTAATGGGCCCTTAGATGTTGGGCCTTTACAATATTTTACAAATATCAATATAATAAATCAAATGTGATTGCGCAGGGCCAAATAATAATAAATAAATAATGGAATAAATAATAAATTTAACTGATATTTATTTTGTCGGTAATTATTGTGTCTGTCGGGGTGGTTTTTTTATAATATCCGGGTTGGGCTGATGACGATGAATTCTGCTGACTCGAATACGGACAATTTTGACTTTTGGGGACTTATTTAATAATAAAATAAATCGAATAACCTGCTATTTTTATATTTATTTAATATATATATCCACGTGTATTTATTTAATATATATATCCACGTGTATTTATTAAAATAAATCACACACTTGATGAAATTTATATAGTGCTATATGTTTTGGATCCTAATTTCGTAATTAGACAGTTTTAAATTCAAGCATGTACTGATAAATTTTTATTATATAGTCCATTTACTTTGGACTAGTACAGAACCCGTGCGATGCACGGGGTGCACAATTTTAAGGCTATTTATCCAAACTTATAATTATATACATGAATAAAGAAAAATGTACGGGATATATATAGTACGTGACCCGTGCAAAGCACGAGATATATTTATTTGGAGAATATTATATTATAAGATGCAATATTCAATAAAAGTTTATAATACGCAAGAAAATTGTACAATGTTCAATAAAAGTTTTATAATATTCAAGTGGAGTCTTAAAGTCTCTTGTACATAAGACTACTGACAAAATAATATTTTAGATCAATGAGTTTCCTTTCCTTGTAACTAAATTGTGAATGTGATTTGAGGAGTACAACAAATCGATATATAGCTGACTTGCTTTTTCATTGTAGTTTTTTTCTTTTTTTTTTCTAATAATGAATTTAAAGATATTCTAGAATATAGCAAAAATTAATTTTTTTTGTTACAATTAGGAATTTTACTAAATATAAACTCTCAATCTATGGTGTTAATCAACGTTTAAGTCTAAAAAACTAGGAATTTTTACCTCTTCTAATCAACGTTTAAGTCTAAAAAACAATAGAGTTATTATAAGTTTTTTTTTCTACATCTTTTAAAACATTAAATATGAGCATGTTAGGGGGCTTATAAAATAATTAATATATTATCTCACTAAAACATTTATACTAATAAAAATTTAATTTTAGCATATAAATTTATCCCTTGATATAAGAGAAAGTAATAGTTTTACTTATTGTTGTTCACCATATAATATTTAATTATTATTTTATTATATAATAAAAAAAATATTGTTAAATAGTGTAGTAGAATTGTTATAAAATTATATGATTTTTTTTTTTTACAATATGGATTTAATATTTTTTTTTATGATTTGATAATATAAACAAATCTATACTTAACTTTGACAAATAAAACAAATAAATACTTTAGTAAGTATTTAATGTATATACTAAATAGGAATATATTTGGTATAATCAAATACCAAATATAATCAAATAAGTCAAAGTGTACATTTTTATTTGGTATTTGATTTTTTTATTATTAAAATCTTTTTATTATACTTATATTTTTAAAATAAAATAAATAAATAAAATAATTAAATAAATAAAATATTATAATACAAAAATAGTAATGACATTTAATGCAGTTGACTTTTCTGAATAGTAAATATAGTAAATAGAATCTCCTTTTATATAAGTATAAATTGTATAATACGAAAATAGTAATGTAATAAATGTTGTTGACTTTTCTTTACACTAAATCTGGTAAATTGTATACTTTTTAATATAAGTATAGATATTGAATATGCTAATCACGTGAATAAGAATATTGACAAAGAGCATATGGTTACTAATAAACCCTTGTAAAAGTCTATATATGTACGTGTCATGTTAATGTAATAAGACAACCAAAAGACTAAAGTCTAAACAAAACACCACCACCAAATACTTTTGCTATTTAAATAAAAATGCATATTTTCTTAAATCCAAATGTTAGATTACAAAACATAATTAAGGAAAAGTATGATATTCATTACATAAGTATCCATTATTGTTTAAAAAATATGAATAATCAACCCATTTAACAATTAGTCTGTCTCATATACAAAATTACGATCAATTCAATTAGGGCCGCAAGTGCGTGGGCCAACATCGCTAGGATAATTAGATCTTTTAAAAGGCCCACATACAATTTTGCAGTTATATCTGAAAATTGAATTGTGACCACCAGCTCTCAAATACTCTTCAGGTTTCATTTAAAATACTTGAATTCACCCAAAATCCAGAAATGATATATATATCAACCACATAATCTAAATAGGATTAGGTTATAATAATTTGATAAAGTGCGCACAACTATGAATGCTCCACCGGATTGGAAGGATAAGAGAACTAACTTCAGAGAAAAAAATAAAATAAAATAAATCCATTGTTCGTGGATTTCAAGAGATTTTAGAGTTCAATGTTTACTAGTACGTAGCCCGTGCGATGCACGGGACTTAAGTATTAAATGAGTCATTTTCACAGAGCTTGTCCGTTAAGTAGCTCGTGTGATTTACGGGAGATATTAAATGAGTGGACCATATGGCTTGTCCGTTCAGACTTAAAAAATAATTGAGTTTGATCATCTATCTTTTTACATATTTTCATCAACGTCATTTTTTTTTCGGAACATTAAACCTGAGTCTGGTAGCGCAAGCCCGTAATTAATTAATATATTATCTCGCTCACATGTTTATAATAATATAAATTTGATTTCATTATATATATATATATATATATATATATATATTTATTCCTTGATATAAGAAAAATAACAATTTTACGTAATCTTGTTTCTCGTATAATACTCATATTATTTTATTATAAAATTTATTGTAATATAATTTCATTATTATTATTTATGCAAGTTATAGATATAGTCTTCTTCTTCTTTTTGTTTTATATAATTAAAATATTTAAGGTATGTTCATATTATTTATTAATGTAATTAATTTAAATTATGTAAATAAAAAATAAAACATTTTGTACAAACATTTTACAAAATATACACAAATGTTTTTTTAGAATTTAATTTTATTTATAATAAATAAACATCTTTGAAATTCTATGCAATTATTAAACATCCTTGATATAAATTCGAAATCATAATTGAATTCTATGCAATTATTAATTCTGTTCGATGTTATGAAAAACAATTCATTCGGAAATGATTATATGTAAGTTGAGATAAAATGAAATGTATCAAAAAAATCAGCTTATGATATTTTTCTTTAAATATTTGAATGAATTTGAAATTCAAATTACAAATCGACCTCTAGTTATTCAAATAATTTTAAGAAAGTTAACAATTGTAGTAAAATGTACGTGACAATATATTATAAATATACACGACGTCAGTTATGAATCTTTAAGTTCCTAAAATATATATTGTTTAGATATGAAACTAATTAACTTATATGTTAAGAAAATATATATAAATATATGTATTGTACAAAATATACACGTGACAAGTTATTATATTTGTTTATATATTGTTTGTGTTGTTTATTATATTTGTATATAAATATATTGTTTATATATTTTTCTGTATTGTACGATAAATTATTATATTTGTTTATGTGTTGTTTAAATATATATTGTTTAGATATGAAACTAATTAACCTATATGTTAAGATAATATATATAAATATATGTATTGTATGAAATCTTTAACGTGTTTGTTAAATTTTTCTCCTAAAAAATTCAAAATACATTTATGCATGTTTTGTTTGAAGTTTGAAATGTAAATATGCATCTATATAACAAATCCCATGATTTATGCTAGCATTAAATGCTACTTGATTTTTTATTAAAAAAATTAAAAAAACATACCAAAAATGGAATGCAATTAATATTCCCTATTTTTTTGCTTACTATTTTTGAAAAATGTTAATTCTTATTATATATATATATATATAGATAACTAGAACTAATTATTTAGGTGTGTCTCAAAAAATCATATTGAGTTGTGTCATTTGATTTTTCTTTTTAATTTTTTTATTTTTATTAATGTTCTAGAGTAATATCTATCAATATTAATTGAGACGAAAAAATTTGATATAACTTATATGAAAATCTAATAATAAATATAAAAGTTATTAGCATTTTGAAGAAATTTGTAGTTTAATTTATCAAATGTTTTACAATTTTAAAAGTCCTACAAGTGAAAATTTACTTGTAATACTCCAAACAAAAAAAAAGTAAAATAAAATTATTGAGTACCAAAATCCAAAATATAGAATTACAAACACCAGAAATCGACATATATTCTGCATTTAAGTGTGATGGGATTATGTAAACTAGTGTGTATCCCGTGCGCTGCACGGAGGGTTTTTACTTGAAACCTTTTCTAAGACTTTATATTATACATAGTTATTTATGTTTAACATCTTATTATTATAAAAAAAGAAATACTAAATATAAAAAATTATATATTATTTATTTGAATATAATGAGTGTCCTAACCAAACTAATAACATCCAACATATGATATATGATAAAATTAATTATATGATCGTCATACTTTTTGAAAAAATATACATATATTTCTAATAAACATGTAAGATCCGCATTGAAATTTGTATTTGGATATGGGATGAAAAATGAATATGTACAAATAAAAAAGTACCAAGAACCTACATAAAATGAGATTCTTTATAAACTTTAAAATATTTTGTAGTTAAGCAAATATTAACAAACATAATCATCAATTAAGTTGAACTTATCGAATATAAAATATAATTTATGATATCATTGACTATATTTACCCGTTGTATTTAAAGTTATCATTGACCATATTTTTATGAATTAGGGTTTACAAAATATCTTTTTCAAAATAACAATTTTTTTTAATTTGAATTTGACTTTTTCATCCAACCGCCATTTTCCACAAGAATAAAAATAGTATTTTGGAAAATTTTAGACGTGAAAATCAAATAAAATTAATTAAATAGTAATCGATTAATTTAATATTATTCAAAATTGTTTAATTCGGTCAACCCGAACTTAGTGCACGTTTCGTTGAAACAATCGCTTACCAAAAAAAAGGTAATCGCTTACAAAAAAAGGAAGTGAAATCTATCTATATAATATAAATCGGATTTGAAAAAAAAAAGGAAATTAAATTTCATAATTAATTAATTTAAATTGATGTTATCCGATTTATATCAACTCCCTTCCAAAAAAAAAGGAAATATCCGATTCCTACCAAATCGATTAAAAAAAAAAAGGATTATGATATACGTCCAAATAAATTACAATTGAAATGTAGGCGGGATTATGAAAAAAAAAATAAAAAAAACTTTACCGAATGTTTGAAAAAAAAAATCGGATTAAAAAAAGTTAAAAGGAAAAAATTCAAAACGTGAAATTAAAATTAAAAACGTGAATTAAAATTAAAAAAATTAAAAATACAAAATTTACCAAATCTCAACCCATAAAAAAAAAAAGAAAATCGAGTGAAATAAAACGTGAAAAAAAAGGAAAAGCGAGTGAATTAAAAATGTACCAAATCGGGTTTTAAAAAAATGGTAACAAATCTCATCTCATCCTAAAGAAAAGGAATTATAACAAATTTAACAAAAAAAACAACCAAATCTTATCCTAAAATAAAACAATCCGATTTCCATTAATCACATCCAAAATCAAATTAAGTTAGGCGGGATAAATGAAAAAAAATTCAAAAAGAGTTTCCAAAACAGGTAATTTTCGAAAAATTTGAGAGGGAAAATATGATGTTTAAGCGGGAAATGAAATATTTATTCAAACATTTATTCAAACATTTTTCCTTTTCCGTATTATATAGTAATAGATTACTAAATTTCACTATCATGATAAAACTCCCACGTTTTAATTAGTGTCGTGCAATTTTATAAGTCTTTAATAATTATATGAATATCCGAACCTACGGAAAAATAAATTATTGTAATATAGGATTTGAAATCACCATGCATAGGGTCATAATACTCACTGAGAAAGATTTGTCAATGAACTATTTTTAGTTTTTACTGAGATTTGTCAATGAACTATTTATGGGCAGCCTTAATTTCTTGGACCATGAATAGTTAAAACGAGTTTGGTATGAATTTTTTAAAAGAAGTTGAAATTAATATGATAATTGAACTTTTTATTTTTTATATGTGATATTTTTATTTTTTATATGTGGTATTATACTTTTTTTTATGTATACTTATGTATATCATTATATTTACTAATCTAGTAATACTATCAATATTATCGGTCCGACTGACTATTGCGTACTGATGGCTATGACCAAGGTACTAAAAAAATGTTGAGCATGGGACTCGGAGAATTCCTAACGTTTTCAAAGCTTAATCAAAATCACTACTCTGAACCAAACAAGAAAATAATCGTTTGCCTTTATCCGAACCAAACCGAATCGATAAAAATAATTGGTATGACTTTCCCAAATATCAGTAATGAGAACCGAACCATCTCATATCGTACCGACCCGAAAAACCAAAATTAATAACCGAATTATAACATTTGACGTGTCTTGTTCATAAATTTTATGTTAAGTTTAATCCTATATAATCCGAGTATTTTTAAAACACTAAGGGTGTGATTGTTTATATTTTCTACAGTAAATATCCCACTCAAAACTCAAATTTAACTCAACTTTAACTCAACTCCACTATCTCCAATATTATCAATATAATTAAATAATATAAAAAAATTATTATTACACATCACATCAACTTTAATTCACTATTCACACACTCATATAATTTTAACTAACCATCACTTCCAATCATTTTCTCCTACTTTTATATCAAATCAACTTTAATTATTTTAATTTAAATATTATTTTAATATATCCACTAACAATTAACCATACTACTTTTTTTTCAAACTTAACTATAGTTAAAAAAAACTAGTTTTTTACTAGTTGAATTCATATCCAATCACCCCCTAAGGGCGTGCTTGGATACAAATATACAGAAATTCTATGAAGCCATCCACCACTCATGAATGTATTGACATTTGTCCGAAGTGTATTTATTGTAAGACATGTGTCAATGCACTATTTGTGAATAAGTATTGATGGCTCCATAACAAAATTGTACAAATATATCCATTCAAAATGAGTTTTTTTGTTAACCAGTGTTAATTTTGAAAAAGTTTGGTATAGTTAGTTGTTAATACGATTTTAAGTTTATATTAAGATAATATTTAAAATAAAATAATTTCAGTTGATTAGATATAAAAGTAGAGAGAGATGATGTAATGTGATGGTTAGTTTAAATTATGTGAGTGAATGAATAGTGAGTTAAAATTTATGTGATGTGTAAAAATTATTAGTTGGTATTATTTAATTATAATGATAACATTGAGGATGGTGGAGTTAAGCTAAAATTAAGTTAATATGTTGAGTATGAATTGAATATGGGTTGAGAAAATTTATAAACAAACACGGCCTAAACAACATATATTTATAACAATTAAACTCCACTTAAATTATAATAATACATAATCTATAAGTAATTTTTTTTTTTATTTTGACAAATGTATTTATATTATATTTGTTGATATATACTTTTCTTAATCATATTTCATCTTATAATTAAAATGATTGAAATCCCAAATAAATACTTTCTTAAAAAATAATAATTATAATATATTCTATTGGAATTTCAAAAAAAATTCATTATTAGTTGCACAAATTCAGTCTTAACTAAAATTTTGAGTTGCTTCTATATTTTGTAAATCTGATTTTGGAATAATATCTTTAAAATAGTTAAGTATTGACAAATGTTGNCAACTCGACAGTTGGATAAGGTAGCTCTAAAGCCGAATCTAGTGAGAGGACAGATCTAAAGATCGCTTAGAACCTACACTAGAACAAAACAACATAAACGCATCCACAAACAAATATAAAAAACTACCAAACTCAACAAATGGAGAATAAAACTCCCTAAAGAAAGAATAACACAAGACATAATAAACGAAAAACACGAGAAAAAACAAGAACATGAAATCCCACAACACACATACATAAAAACACACTACAAGCCCATTCCCACTACAACACCAAGGGAGTCGTCAGACCTCCACCCCGAATGACATAGGACGGGGTCGGGACCACCCGGGGTCAGTCCTCCAACATCTTTATAAGTAAAAAAAAAACGGATATGAGCACAAACAAAACAGCACGAAACAACCAACAGAAACCAAAACAATACTAAATTAGAGCCCTCCTCCCCAACCGGCTAGCAACTCCACAGATGCCCCACCACCGACCACCGAGGGAAACCACCTACACGGACAAAATATTGGGCCGAAACACCGAACCTGGAAATGCAGGAAACTCTTAATAAGATTTGAAGCCTCAGCTCCGAAAACTCACCCAAGTAGCCCAACCATGCACCAGCAAACCAGAGATCAACCTCAACTCACACCTCCTTACCAGTCGACTGACAGGCCGACAAGCCACCTAAACCAAACGTCCCAAATCACCACTGCAGCTCAACACCCACGCACCCTTTAGATTGAATTCACAATATTATCTCAATTTTCAACTAATAAAATATCTACTCATACTATACTCGTGTACTATGTGTGAAAAAGAAAAAATATTTATATATATAAAAGGAAAAGCAAACTAATTTATATTTTATATTTTAATTAATGAAAATCAATATGCAATCTAAAGTATTGTATATATCTGAAATAAACATTATTTGCAACTCCCTACATTTACTACAACAAAATAATAACATTTCAATCAAAATATATTCCAATGGAATTTCAATGGCAATTCCAATAGATATTTCAATGTTATTATTATTTTTTTTTTTTGAATTTTTCAGTACATTCCAAAAAAAACATTCAATTATTAGAATGCGTTTTCCATTTGAATTTTCATTGAATTTATACAGTTACATCGATAAAAATTCCAACAAACTTTTTATTTGTTCTATTTAGAAAAAAAAAGTCCAATTATGCTTCAAATTGGATGATTTCACCTGGGCAATGCCCACTGTACGGTGGTCTATATAGCTGTCAGATTCACATATATTAGTGCAGAGCCTGTGCGATGCACGGAGTGCACAATTTTAAGGCTATTTATCCAAGCTTATAATTATATACATGAATAAAGAAAAGTATACGGGATATATGTAGTACATGACCCGTGCGAGGCACGAGATATATTTATTTGGGGAATATTATATTATAAGATGCAATAATAAATTAAAGTTTTATAATACGTAGGAAAATTGTACAATAAGATAGTATTGGACAAAGAAACAATCATATATTATTAAATCTACACAAACTATAAATATTAAAATGGCTCAATATTTTGAGATTTATAATTTATAATTGGTAGAGTAGAATCAATATCTGTTAAGATTTTTAGAAAAAAATCTTGATATACGGAAATTACATTATATGTAGAGGAAAAATGGGATGGAGACGGATAAAATATTGTTCAAGTTTTAGTTTATACTAGTATAGTCCCCGTGCGATGCACGGAGGTTTATTATCTCCGTCCCTTTTATAAAGCAATGTTCAGTTAAAATTCAAAGTACTTACTAAAGGAAAGATCATGTCATTAATAATAAATAAATTAATAAATACAATGATAATAAAATCTATATATTATTGAACACTTCCTTATATACAACGTTCATGGTTTGATTCTTTGGCACGTCATCATCGCCACAAATTAGGACTTTTAAACTCATTTCTGTTTATGACACGGAAGACAACAACATACAATTGGGCATGACTAAACACTGATTTCTTAAGAAATAAGCCCACATGCGATAATGATTGTTCCTGGCTCTTATTTATAGTAATGGCGTAAGAAAATATAATGGGAAACAATCAATCCAATAACATCTACAAAAATATAAGAAAATGCATCATATTGAAATGTATAACATATAAAATAATTTATTACAGATTTTAAATTAAAAAAAATCAAAATAAGAAATAAACAAAAAAATTATAACGTACTAAACAACATGACTTCATCAATGTTACGAACATCCATTAAAGTTAGAAATAAGAAAATCACCCCTCCATTTGATAATCTTGGTTTGGCCATTGATAATGATCTTCCTTTTTCCTATCGTCGATTTATGGATGCCAATATTGCTTTCCACTTTATAGTTTGTCAAGATATAAGCGCCACCTTCTTCAATATCACCGATGATTTTTTGGGTATTGACAGGTCGAATTATGCCAGTAATTCGTCCTCCCTAAAACATTGCATAATGAATAATTCAATAAATAAATTATAAAAGATGTTGCATAAAATGATGCATTTAAATAATACTAAATGAATATATTATCTCAAAATCATGAAAGATAATCTCAAGAACATTTCAGTAATTGCGTACGTCTTCAACTCGTTGGAACATCCTAATTATGCGTAGCTTGATTGGTGGCTTATTAGAGCCATTTTCAATGGTGATGTAAAAGCTTGTAGAAAAAATTGTTTTGTGGGATATATTGGATGTCGAATACTTTTTGTTCAACGTTGGTGATGTTTATATAGTCATGTGTATGTGATATATGTTTGGGAAATAAAAAAATATTTACGTAAGGTATTTAATATGATCCGATCCGTTTTTTTTAATTATGATTATGATTGACTTCTAAAAATATGTGTTATCGGTTTTGTTATAAAAAAAAATGTGAAACGTGATTCACTTGTGAGGGACGAACGAATATTTAGAAGATTATGTAGCAAAAAATAATGGAGTTTGTTACAATGAAATTTGGTAAGACTTTTTGGATAGATTGAAAAATAATATTTTTATTTTTATATTTTCCTATCTATTTGGACAAATCCAAAACTTTAATTTACGAAATTATAATCTTTAATTTTTTGAAACGTGTAAAATTTTCTAAGGTAACTTCTATAAAACAAAATGTGATCAAATCATAATTGATTTTTATGCCTCAATATTCCAAATCAAACCTTACAAATATGGTATGATTATTTACTATTAATATTTTATTTTTTCAAACGTCTAATTCTCTTAGGTTTATATGAAACAAAGTTCAATCAAATCAAAATTGATTTTTATGCCCATACTAAAACTTTATCAATATGATATGTTTATTTTATTTATTTTTTTTTCAAATCCACAACTCAAATTTTCGAGAGAGAGAGAGAAAAAAAGGAAACAAAATCTTATCAAACCTTATCAAATTTTCGAGAGAGGAAAAAACAAAATAGAAACAAAATCTTATCAAACCTTATCAATAATGAAGATACGTGTTTCCAAGAAAAGCTAACAAAATCCCGTGGTTACCAAAATCCTATCAAATTAGTTAACAAAACCCATTAAATTGGTTAACAATATTGAAACACATTTTGTTAGGAAAGATTTACGTAATTTATCTATCTAATTAATATCATATTAACGTGTGGGTCCAGTGATATTAATTTAGTATAGCATCCATTATCTCGAAATAATTTTTTGTTTGATTTACAACATTAATTTGAATGAAAAAAAAATCCGTAATTGTTGAGATATCTCAATTCACAATCTCAATTTTTTGGCATAAGAATCTTCAAGTTTGTTACCAATAAAAATAGATTCCTATGGGATTAATATTTAAAATAAATTAAATTTTGGTTTAAGAATCTCTAAATTTGTTACCATAAGAATCTTCAATTTGTTACCATAAGAAACCCATAAAAATCTCCTATGGATTGGAGTTTATCAATATTTAGTATAGCATCCATTATTCTCGAAATAATTTTTTGTTTGATTTACAACATGAATTTGAAGGGGAAAAAATCCGAAATTGTTAGGATATCTCAATTCAAAATCTCAATTTTTTGGTATAAGAATCTCCAATTTGTTACCATAAGAATCCCATAGAAATCTCCTATGGGATTGTAGTTTATCAATAGTTGGTATAACATCCATTATTTTTGGAATAATTTTTTTGTTTGATTTACAACATTAATTTGAATGGGAAAAAAATCCGTAATTGTTGGAATATCTCAATTCAAAATCTCAATTTTTTGGCATAACAATCTTCAAATTTGTTCCCAATAAAAGTAGATTCTTATGGATTAATATTTAAAATGAATTAAATTTTGGTATAGGAATTTCTAAATTTGTTACCATAAAAATCTCCAATTTTTTTGGGGATATCTCAATTAAATTTGTTACTATAAAAATCTCTAAATTTGTTACCATAAAAATCTCAATTTTTTTGGTACATGTGTTAGTTTCGAAATTTCCATTAATAGTAAGTCAAATCATTTATTTTTTTAGTCAAACTTACTATAAAAGTATTTTTCCAACAACCTCTTTATATTACTATAGATAAGAATTCCATGCAATATGGGACTCTTTCTAATTATTCAGAATTGTAATATTCGAAATGCAAGATGGGATTCTGTACAAGTATTTGGCAACTCACTTTCCAATTAATTGGTGTATTACATCGGATAAATGCGGACTAAATATTGTGAAGAGTTGCATGATATTCGAATTCTTAGCAAGGTGGGATTCTTTCAAATTATTTAGCAACTTACTTTGTACACACCAAGAAAATATTGTACAGTTTTTTTTCGATGAATGTTGTGAATCAATTTTAAAAAACAATGTTTTTTAATTAATGTCGTATTTTTTTTACAATTATTTAGCAACTTATTTTCCAATTAATTGATGTATTACACCGGATAAATGCAGATTAAATATTGTGAAGAGTTGCATGATATTCGAATTCTTAGCAAGGTGGGATTCTTTCCAATTATTTAGCAACTTAATTTGTACACACCAAGAATATATTGTACAGTTTTTTTTTCGATGAATGTTGTGAATCAATTTTAAAAAACAATGTTTTTAATTAATGTCGTTTTTTTTTTAATATCTATATAAATTTATATAAATTGATGCCGTCCAAAAAAGTTTTATTTAATAAAAGTTTTATTTAATTTCATAATTCATTCCTAATAAGTATCCAATATGTAATTAATTTGTACACGTGAATATCTAAACTTTTAGCGGATTTTGTGTTTAAAAAAAAAAATCAGATTTAGATGTAAAACAGAAATTCCGATATTTTTGTGGGATAGTTTAAAAAAAAAGCCAATCGAATTTGTCGTTGCACGCCGATTTAATTGTGCAAGCTAGAATTAAGGAAACACTGCAATTAAGGAGCCTTTTTTGTGCTTATTTACAATTGTCCAACTATTACTATAATTAGGAGATATTTAATGATTATAGCGGGAAAAACTTTTTAAATTTATAAAAAAGTTATTCTTTTTATATAATGATAAATGCCCACTATCATGTGCGTGTGTTTGTGAGTGATTGTAATCCGACGGCAATAATTCAAATTGGGAAGCACGACCCATATATTTTGCCGTTTAAATCACTATACACGAAATTATGAAGGAAAAATTGCATAAATATAGAACAAAATAATTCATCTAGTAGTTCACCATCACATGTGCAATACTTTCGTGTGCCTAAAGTTGACACACGTAAAGACTTTTTTGACCATTTAATTTAATTGGCTCGCCTTTTCTCCTCGCGGTACTATGAATCATAAGTTCATAATAGACGAGTTTGTCTTTTGGAACCAATAATATAGTAAATCTACTACCTTTGTCATTACCAATATTCTTCTGCTTTGGATTTTGGATGTGAATGATGGGCATCTTAAACAAAAATAAAAATAAAAAAAAAAAAAACAACAACAACAATAATAATAACAATAATAATGATACCGCTGTTAGGTTCGCTATACTGTACGGATTAAAATCGCAGCGGAAATTATACAATATAATTATCATGTATCAAATAAATACTTAATCCGTAAGTATAAATAGCGAATAAAATGATCGGCATCTTTTAAAATCACGTAAAAATACGAATTTTGATTTGTAGAGAATTTCGAAAATTACCTTTAATTTTCTTCAAATAGCGACAATGAAGAGGAAATCGATTCCCGGTTATGTGGCTATCACCGTCTTCTTATTCCGTAAGGGATCCAAGTGTCTTCCCTCTAATCGAGTCCACCTTTTGGATTCCGACTCCGTGAACAATTTCTTCGCTAGTAGAAATTTTCCGGTATGAAATCGGTATGAAGAATTAATTTAAGAGGAGATTTTTTTTTTTTTTTTTTTTTGTTTTGCAAAAGCCAAGAGCATTCATGCACTTTTTGCAAAAAGCTAATGGGAGAGTCTTGTGTGTTTTACATCTCATGTACGCACACATATATGTAACAATGAGGTTGTTTTAGAAAAGACAAAAACCATGTAGAACATATAACATGGAACAAAGCATCTTACAACCCACAACCTTTTTATTAATTAAGATGAGTTGGATCAAACAACTTCCATCTAATATTTTTTTTTTAATCTTTAATCTTAATTAAAGACTAAATAAAGATAATGACATATAATTTATGAAACTAACTTTCAAAATTAATTGATCAAAATCTTATCTCTCATATAAAATAAAATCTCCTCTTTTATGTAGGCTTTTAATATATAATCATATTAATATTTGGATTTGAAATTTTAAAGTCCAACTTTAAAATTTAATTATTAATTTAGTAATTCTAATAATTAATTAATTAATATCCAAAGCCTAATTAATCAATCTAATTGATTAATTTATTATATTTCTTTAATTGACTTCTAATTAAAATTAAATTTAATTAAATAATTAAATTATTTAATTAAGTCTTGTCAATTAATCCAACTATTAGAAATACCAATTTCAAAATAGTCATCATCCAAAATTTGGTGTGACCCTTTTAGGTTCACAATTAACACTAGTAGTGGGTTTTCAACTCGTTTGTAATTTAAATTAATCTAATTAATTTATATTCTTGAAACTAACTCCTTAATTTCAAGAACCCACAAATCATGGGAACACCTAGCAAGTAGCATGATTATCTAGTGTTAAGTGAAATAGCGAGTAAACCTTTTCAATTGCAAGTGCATACATGTAAAATCCTTTCGACAACTAATTTCCCGATTAAATCTTGGGCATGGATTTATAAGTCGAAACCCAATTGATTTAATAACTATGAATTCATTTCAAGTTTAGTGATTCGTTTATGAATCCATATTCATCCTGCCTTGGCCAAGGTCTTTGAATCACAAACTATGAAAAACATAGGAAATTCACTTATCCACATAAGTGTCGAATTC
Source organism: Striga asiatica (assembly GCA_008636005.1). NCBI lineage: Eukaryota > Viridiplantae > Streptophyta > Magnoliopsida > Lamiales > Orobanchaceae > Striga > Striga asiatica. The sequence goes on along the minus strand of BKCP01007181.1, from coordinate 1,913,472 downwards.
TTTGTTGGCCACAGATAAACCTCCATACATATTAATACAGTACCCAAAATATCGCTTTTATGATTGTTCAGCAATCAAAGGATAAATCAAAGTAAAGCACAACATGCACAAGATTACTATCGTGCCTCAAGTCATAGGATTAGTCATGTACTATTGCAACATGAAAATTCTTATTCGACAGTTAAAACTTCCAGTTAAGAATTTTCATCGGGCCATGTTCAGTGAACTTGTTCTCCAACAAGCACCCGCATATATGTATTCACGTCCACACGCTAATGTTGATGGAATGCAACATTCTCATCTGATGAGCATACATCATATGCACAAGTCTTACCGGGTTATTCGATGTCCTATCTCGAAACACCCATCGACTTGGAACTTACTTAAGATCACAACTTTAAAGACATGTTCCATGATTGCCATCATATGCGCAACCATGTCTCATAGCTAATAATGATCTAAGGACTTTATCATATGTGCAAATATAGGATAAATGCAAATACATAAGATAAAGTTATGCCTCAAAATAATATAATTTTCAATAAATTGTTTTATAAGTAGAAATAAATCCAATCTGATTGGAACGTCGGGCATTCTACTCTAACAATCTCCCACTTGCCCTAGTTCCAATCACCCAAGTATTTCAGGCCCATCTTCTCAAGATGACCGTCAAACACTTTCTGTGATAAGGGCTTAGTCATGGGGTCTGCTATATTTTCTGCTGAAGCGACTCGATCCATAACGACATCGCCTCTACCAATGATCTCTCTAATCATGTAGTATCGCATCATATTTTGTTTGGATCTTTGATGAGACCTTAGTGATTTCGCTTGTGCTATAGCCCTATTGTTGTCACAATAAATCATTATTGGATCAACAATAGATGATACTACACCCAACCCTTGGATGAAGTTTCTTATCCAAACAACCTCATTTTACAGCATCTGATGTTGTAATGTATTCACCCTCGGTAATAGAATCAGTAGTCATTTATTGTTTGGAAATTTTCCAACTAACTACTGCTCTATTCAAGGTAAATATGTATTCGGACATTGGTTTTAAACTAGAATCAGTGAAGCCTTCTAGTTTTAGTTCTCCATTGCTGTATATCATAAAGATGTCCTTATTCCTTCTCAAGTACTTAAGGATCATTTTAACGGCCTTTCAGTGTTCCTTCCCTGGATTTGACTGATATCTGCTCATGACACTAAGTGCATGAGCCACATCAGGCCTAGTACATAACATTGCATACATAATGCTACCAATAGCTGATGCATAAGGTATACGAGTCATCCTTTCTTTTTCTTCAAACGTCTTTAGAGACATAGTCGTAGAAAATGAAACACTATGACTCATTTTAAGATATCCACGTTTGGATTCCTCCACGCTAAACCATTTTAGCTCCTTATTTATGTACATTGACTGGGATAGTCCGATCATCTTTCTAGATCTATCTCTATAGATTTTTATCCCTAGGATAAAAGATGTTTCTCCGAAGTATTTGATGGAAAAGTGTTTAGATAACCAAGTCCTTGTTGACTACAACATTCCTATATCATTCTTAATGAGTAGAATGTCATCAACATAGAGCACAACAAATGCTACTGCATTTCCACTAACCATCTTATAATCACATGGATCATCCGGATTTTTGTGAAAATCAAATGTTTTGATCATTTCATCAAACCGAATGTTCTAATTCCTTGAAGCTTGTTTAAGTCCATAAATAGACTTTTGGAGTTTGCAAACTATTTGCTCGCTCCCACTAGATATGAAAACCCATAGTTATTTCACATAAATATCCTCCTTAATGTTTCCATTAAGAAAAACAATTTTCACATCCATTTGTCATATCTCGTATTCATAATACGCAGCTATGACTAGCAAGATCCGAATGGATTTAAGCATTGTAACTGGTGAAAAAGTTTTCTCATAATCAACACCTTGTTCATGATTATAACCTTTTGCAACCATACATGCTTTAAAATATTCACCTCTCTATCTACTCCAAGCTTTTGCTTGTAAACCCATCTACATCTAATGGGTACAATACCCTATGGTGGGTTGAACAAGGTCCATACCTTGTTTGAGTACATGGAGTCCATTTCGGACTGCATAGCTTCTTTTAATCGAGTCAATGTCCAACATTGCCTCTTCATAGCTCATTGGATCATTATCCAAAAGGAGTCCCTCTTCATTGTTCTCTAACAATAAGTTTAGCCTCTCAAGCACCCTAGAAACCCTTATGGATCTCCGAAGAGGTTGTGTTTCATATGTTCCAGTCTCTACTGGTATATTATCTGTGACAACTTGTGGAATAATTTGTGGTTCTTGTTTAAGTTCTACAATCTCGCTATTCTTATTAGAAAGAAACTTTTCTTCTAAGAAGACATCATTCCTCGAAACAAACACTTTTTGTTCAGAGGAATCATATAAATAGCATCTTATAGACTCTCCTGGATACCCCACAAATTTTCATAAGATGGATCTCATATCCAACTTATCTCCCACTTGCTGCTTTACATAAGCAGCACACCCCATACTTTGAGATACTAGTACAAAAGTGTTTTGCCACACCATATCTCATAACGTGTGTTAGGCACGACTTTACTTGACATCCTGTTCAATAGATATGTCTTTGTTTCTAAGGCATAGCCCCAGAATAAAAGAGGTAAATTAGTGAAACTCATTATTGATCGAACCGTGTCTAACAAGGTACGATTCCTCCTTTCTGAAACTCCATTAAGATGTGGAGTACCAGGAGAAGTCTACTGTGAGAAAATTCCATTCTCGTTTAGATAATCAAGAAACTCAGTAGTCAAATATTCACCCATTCGATCTGATCGAAGATTTTTAATATTACCACCAATTTGTTTCTCCACTTCACATCTAAATTCTTTGAACTTTTCAAAGTTTCAGATTTATACCTTAAAAGATATACATAACCATACCTCGAAAAATCATCAGTAAAGTTTATGAATTTGTGATAGTTCTTTCTCATACTAACAATTAGTGGTCCACAAACATCTGTATGAATCAAATTCAACAGATCTTTAGCTTGCTCCATTTGTCCAACAAATGGTGATTTTGTTATTTTTCTTTTAAGACATAATTCACATGTAGGCAACTTATCCTCTCCCCTAAGGTCGAGTTTTGGTCCTAATTTGTGAATCCTCTTTTCAGATATATGTCTCAACCTAGCATGCGAACTACGATTATCTAACTTTCTTTTATTTTGTTGAATAATTAGGATGGGACTTTAAGGTGTAACAATGTATAAACTGTTTGTTAAAATACAGAAATATATAATATCGGTATCCTTGAAAATGGAACAACTTCCACTCTGAATAACAAACTTACACCATTATTTAAAGCTAGATAAACAGTCCCTATAGCAAATGCAACAACTTTTGCTCCATTGCCCATCCTAAGAACTGTTTTCTTACTGTCCAGCTTTCTACTTCTTGTCATCATTTGCAAATCATGCAAACATGTGAGCCAGCGTCGGTATCTAATACCCAAGAAGCATCATTAACTAATAAGTTAATTTCAACAAAATAAACACCTGAACATTTCAGGTTTGCAAGATATTTCTTACAATTCCTCTTTTAGTACCTTAATTTGTCACAATGAAACACTCGTGATCAGTCAATTTGTTTTGCTCAAGAATACATGCAATTAGATTTTTAGCTATTTTAGTAGAATGATCTACCAAAATAAACGAAGCAGAAAATAAATAGACTATGGAAAATATATTCATTTAATATAAGGTCTTTGATATTAAATGTCTCTCACTATTTTAATTAAACCCCATAAAATTTTGAAAATCAAATTTTCATAGTGGGCTTGAAGCCCAATAAAAATATTTCATATCCCAATTTTATGAGTACGCATGAAATATTTATATTGGTAGTCAACATTTTTGACAATTGTATCACTATACAACCTTCAAGTTCATTTTGCCTCACTTTTCTTATATACCCCAATTTTATGACCGTATATAGTACTAAGTGTCAAATTAAACCCATCAAACATTCGTGATAATGGCGCATCAGAGTGTCCCACTACTCGTGGCCAACACAAAGACAAATCCATCTCACGAGCATCTCAATGCTTAGTAGAGATCACAGCTTTCGCCACAAAGCCACCCCACGACTCATGGTCAGTGACTAAGCACCGTAGCATCGTCATGTCATCTACTTTTGATGGAAGGCATGAATTAATAGGTCCAACCCATTTTTATCCATTATAATTTGATATGGAATTAATCGAATTAAATTCCTTAATAGTTTCAAAAACTTAGGGTTTATTTTCAAGACCTCATCAATTTAAATTATTAAGTGGGTTTATTTAATGCAACATTCCGGAGACGTCGAACTATTTTTCACTTTTGCCTCTATTACAACTATTTTCCGTGGCTATTTTAAATTATACTATTTTGGTTCAAAACACGATGGTGCGCGACAAATATGTTATTCACATTAAATGATAGTGTCCTGTTCGAAACCATGCTTTTCCGGAGACGTCGATCAATTTTTCACTTTTGCCTCTATTACTACTATTTTGCGTGGCTATTTTAAATGTATACGATTTTGCTCCAAAACACGATGGTGCGCGACAAATATGTTATTCACATCAAATGATATAGTCCTATTCGAAACCATACATCAAATGATAGTGTCCTGTTCAAAACCATGCTTTTCATCATATGAAATGCAAGCATCAAGCATTAAATAAATCTAACATGCATCTAATACAGAAAGCAATGGGATGATCACGGCCATGTCTATGCGACTCATTCGAGCCAAAATGGGTCTATGCCTATATACGGGATAAAATAAATAGAACTACTTCTATTACATTTTATTTTATCAACTCGTATAATCACAGGCCTTCAAAATTTACAACTTGTAAAATTACCCACACAAGCGTCTTTTTCATCGAACGGCCTTCAACCTGATCCAATTTACTTTCGATGCAATAATTTAAAATTATACAAATTATTGAATAAGAGACTCGCAGGTCTCGATAAATTACAAACATTCAATCATATTGAATAAAAGGCTCATGATCATCCCTAAATAAATATGCTAAAAACATTCATCACATTAATTGAAAGCATATAAATTTACCAAATTTTGTGTGTTGATTTAATTTTGGGATTAAATAGATTTAACTATTCATAATAGTTAATCTAATTAATTTAGATTTAACTTTTAAATCTAAACTTAATTAATATATGATACAAATGAGGTTTACAATGTACATACATCCACTAATTAACAACATTCACGCAATATGCATTAATTAAGATGAGATGGGTTAACAATCCCCGCCCATCATTTATTGTATAATTAAGTGCAAATCTCATTTGTTAATAAAAATACATGTGAACGTGAGAATCAAATTCTCACTATGTATTTATATTATTTATTAATTAAGTAACATGTGGGGTGTCAACACACCTCCACTAAACATCATTTTTAATATTCAAACGCCACCTCATGGATGGACTGGCAAATCTGATTTGCAAAACTCTGTTTGCTAAATATTAAAAGTGAATAACTACAAACTAGTGTGTATCCCGTGCGCTGCACGGAGGGGTTTTTACTTAAAACCTTTTCTAAGACTTTATATTATACATAGTTATTTAAGTTTAACATCTTATTATTATAAAAAAAGAAATACTAAATATGAAAAATTATATATTATTTATTTGAATATAATGAGTGTCCCAACCAAACTAATAACATCCAACATATGATATATGATAAATTAATTATATGATCGTCATACTTTTTGAAAAAATATACATATATTTCTAATAAACATGTAAGATCCGCATTTAAATTTGTATTTGGATATGGGATGAAAAATGAATATGTACAAATAAAAAAGTACCAAGAACCTACATAAAATGAGATTCTTTATAAACTTTTAAAATATTTTGTAGTTAAGCAAATATTAACAAACAAAATCATCAATTAAGTTGAACTTATCGAATATAAAATATAATTTATGATATCATTGACCATATTTACCCGTTATATTTAAAGTAATCATTGACCATATTTTTATGAATTAGGGTTTACAAAATATCTTTTTCAAAATAACAATTTTTTTTTTTTAATTTGAATTTGACTTTTTCATCCAACCGCCATTTTCCACAAGAATAAAAATAGTATTTTGGAAAATTTTAGACGTGAAAATCAAATAAAATTAATTTAATAGTAATCGATTAATTTAATATTATTCAAAATTGTTTAATTCGGTCAACCCGATCTTAGTGCACGTTTCATTGAAACAATCGCTTACCCAAAAAAAAGGTAATCGCTTACAAAAAAAGGAAGTGAAATCTATCTATATAATATAAATCGGATTTGAAAAAAAAAAGGAAATGAAATTTCATAATTAATTAATTTAAATTGATGTTATCCGATTTATATCAACTCCCTTCCAAAAAAAAAGGAAATATCCGATTCCTACCAAATCGATTAAAAAAAAAGGATTATGATATACGTCCAAATAAATTACAATTGAAATGTAGGCGGGATTATGAAAAAAAAATAAAAAAAACTTTACCGAATGTTTGAAAAAAAAAATCGGATTAAAAAAAATTAAAAGGAAAAAATTCAAAACGTGAAATTAAAATTAAAAACGTGAATTAAAATTAAAAAAATTAAAAATACAAAATTTACCAAATCTCAACCCATAAAAAAAAAGGAAAATCGAGTGAAATAAAACGTGAAAAAAAAAGAAAAAGCGAGTGAATTAAAAATGTACCAAATCGGATTTTAAAAAAATAGTAACAAATCTGATCTCATCCTAAAGAAAAGGAATTATAACAAATTTAACAAAAAAACAATCAAATCTTATCCTAAAATAAAACAATCCGATTTCCATAAATCACATCCAAAATCAAATTAAGTTAGGCGGGATAAATGAAAAAAATTCAAAAAGAGTTTCTAAAATAGGTAATTTTCGAAAAATTTGAGAGGGAAAAAATGATGTTTAAGCGGGAAATGAAATATTTATTCAAACATTTTTCCTTCTCCGTATTATATAGTAATAGATATGCTGTCTCTACAGCAAATTAATTTTTCTTTAATATTGAACATCACATGTCCATAAGGAAAAGAAACTTGTATTGCAAATCTCATTTACAATTTGCTGTATGTGGTGGCAAATCATTGCGAACAAAATTTTTCGCACATCCTCAACAAATAAAGGCTTCTAAATCAACATTTGATTTATTATTAATTAATCATGAAACTAATTTCATGATATACTCAATTTGTATATATATCAATCAACAATTGATTATAATTAATTAATCATGAAACTAATTTCAATATATACACAACAACTTGTATATATATATTAATCATTTGATCAGAAACATTTTTTTTTTCGTATGAACTAGAACAATTCGATTCATTTAATTAATCCCAAATTTATAATCAAATACAACTTTTGTATCACACACAAAATTATTGTTGACGAGCGTTTTCGGTCAACGGTTAAAAAGATAAATAATAGAAAAGGAAATGATGAAGAGACAAGAAAATACGGTTCAATCGCGGTTTTATTGACAGATCGCTAGGTCGGCCTCTCGTACGAGGTCGGCACTTGCAATATCCTTACAAATTGTTACAGAGTGATTATACGGGTTTTTAGAGAGAGAAAGTAGAGAGAGATAGCTATTACAGTTGAGGTTCAACAACCCAAAATAAATGAGAAGGGTTGCTATTTATAGTAGCCTTTAATGTGGCACTGTTCAGATACTATTCATCCGTCTTGTCGTACAGTGTTCCTGCGGGACAGTCCGGCGCTACTCTGACAGCATTAAATGCGATTTGAGGTTTTCCTCATCATTAGGTGGCAGGCATTTAATGCTGATAGGCTTTATGTCTTAGCTAGGAGGAGTAGGTCTGCAGGCTATGATGTCCCATCCATTTAGCCAATGATTGTCCTCCAAGTGGCATCATTATACCATTATAGAGACCGGCATTCTCCGTCGTAGAGACCCGCTCTGGGACCCCAAGTCGGCACCTCGGCATCTGACTTTCATCTGTTCCCTTGGTCCTGGGGAATCTTTCTTTCAGTCCGTCGTTTCTCAGCCCGGCACCCGCGGCGTCGTAATTAAGGATACCGAACTGACGAATGGTCTCACGGCGATGTCAGGATCAAAAAGTTTTCCGGTTCAGCTCGGCACTTTACGGGTAGACCGGGTCTCCGGTTCGGCTCTTGGAATTGTGCTCCGGCTCGGTCTCATGGGCGAACTCGGATATCAACATGCAGGCCCCCGGGCTCGGAGAGGGTGTGCTTCGGCATCCTCTATGAGGCCGTCATTCTTAGAATATATCTGAGGTCGGCACATAACCTGGACTTAAAGCAAATCACAACCACAATTTGCCCGTTATCTTCTGACCTGAATTGACGTCCCATTTAATGCGTTGTGACCGTTGTGCTTCTTGTCGGTTACGAAAAGGTGTGCCGGTTCAGAGTTTTTACAGGTGTCGCTCGATAATTGGGGCTCTCCAAACGGCGTGTCGCTTCGATGAGACGGAGACTTTCTGGGCGCGTGGCCTTCACGCGGCCGTTTACGAACCGTCGGATCGTTTCGTCCCCAACCGTTGGATCGTGTCATTAATTTTGAATTTTAAATGCTGCGCCACGTGTGTTGTCGCGATTGGTCCTCCGTGCGTATATATATTCCCATCGTCTTCTTTCAGAAGCTTTTACGACTTCTGAATTTTCTGAGCGAACAAATTCTCGAGCATTCAACCTTCTGAGCAACTTTACCGAGCGATTTATAAGGTCTTTCGCGTCTTTCCAGCGACTCTCAGACCGGTAATTCCGTTAATCTGAAACCTATTTCTTTATTTTCTTTTAATTATGTCGAATTCTTCCGAACTCGCGACGAACCTCTCCGCCGGAGATGGCGGCTTCACGGCGGAAGAGACCGGGGAATTGGTCGTCTACTCTCCTCCGGCGACCGGCGCACCGCAACCACTTCGAGTGACTCCGATTTCCGCCGTCCGTGTGACGTCGGCGGCGGCGGCGGGCCAACATGGTCAGGGGCCTTTGGACTTCCCTACCATTGAGATCATCGACCTCGGCTCTGGCCAGTCCGACGCCGAGGGGGCCGAGAAGAAGACCGGCACCATCTCTCCCGACGAGTCTGACGTTGACGCCGAGCTGGTCGAAGAGACGCTCCGAGGCGACACCCGTGGACGAGAGCGGGTCCCTATGGGCCGCGAGGACACCGAAACTGATGCCGCAGTCGAGGCCGCCACCACGGCTCCTCTGGGGTGTTGGTGCCGCCCCCCGCGGGTGTGGCCTTCTACCGCCTCGGCTACCGCGTGGACGACCCCCTCGGTGCTGACGGATCTCGATTTGGCCAAACTGAGGGGCAAGGCCAGCTTTGGAGCCGGGGTGAGAATTTTCGCCCCATATGCAGGCGAGCGAATACACTGTCCGCCGCCGGGCTGCGTCGGCGTTTACCGGTCGAGTATCTTGCTTGGCCTCCGATTTCCGCTGCCCGGGGCTTTGAATGACATCCTCAGTCACCTCGGCATCGGCATTAGCCAGCTCGTCCCGACGGTCTTTGCTCGGCTCGTCGGCCTTATCGTCCTGTTCCGCCAGCAAGGGTGGTCGGATCCTACAGGTGCCGACGTGGGCTCTCTATTTGTCTTCAAAAAGTCCGGGGAGACCGGCAATTACTACAGCTCCGTCGCCCCGGGCGTGGATAAGTCGTTGATCTATAAGGTTCCGGAATCGCTGCACGGCTATATGCCGGAGTGGTTCTGGGTTGGCGGTGAATGGAGGACGCCTAACGCGACTCGGCACCCTTCTGCCGAATTTATTACCGGCCCTTGTAAGTGTTTTATTTATCCGGCTTTTCCCCTCCTGATTTACGCTTTTTCTATGCTAACAGGTCGGTGTTTGCCTTTCAGTCCACAACCCTCACATCGAGCCGAGTGACGAGCTGGTTACGAAGATCGAAACTCTGCTCGGGCTCGCCGCAGAGAAGCGCAACTACCGGAATCTTGTTTCGGAGGAGAGCCTACTCCAGCACGACCTGTGCCCCGAATACAACAGCAAGCACTTCGAGCCCGGTATTTCTCCTTCACTTCCTATCGTTCTCTCGACTATCCCCTCCATCGCGAGTGCGGGTTCGGTTCGGTAAAGGAGGCAAGCAAGTACGCACGCGCACATCCGAGCTCCTTGAGAGATCGAAAAATGGCCAGCCGCATGGACTTCCTGACCAAACAGTCGAAGAAGAAGACTTCGGCGTCGAGCTCGGCGGGCACCTCGGACCCTGTCCCGCCGAAACCGGCCACTAAAGCCACGGCTTCCCGGGAGGCCGCCGTGGCTGCCAGCTCGGCCCCTGCTGTTTCCGCACCCGTTCCCGCTGGCGGGAGAAGGGACCGGTCCAACGCCTCTGAGACCGGCGCCAGTCATGGCCGAGGCGCGGCCAATCAGGGCGGGCCCGCTCGTCAAAGGAAGCGCCGGATCCTTGTGGAGGAGCCGGAGGAGCCGGAGGAGACCGCTGTGGGCGATGCCGAGGCGGCGGGCAATTTCCCGCCGTCCCCGAAGAAGAAGAAGGTTTCAGAGGTCCCGGGAGCCGCCACCGTGGACGAGAGGTCGGCCTTCGTCCACCAGGCCGGCTCCTCGTCTTACATACCGGTGGATCCGAGCCTCAAGGCTAGCCTCTCCAAAAGCCTTGAGCAGTTCCCGGACCAGTGGTTCATTGACTCGACGGCGGCAGTTCCGTTCGACCTGCCCAACCCCTACTGTCTGCCCGGGGAGGTGATGTCTGCGGCGCGGGCCGTGATGGCTTCTTGGACGCCAACCGCCGAGACGGCCGTGACCATGCTTTCGCCGACGCAACTTATCCATCATTCGGTGGCGTCCATGGGCCGGTCCATGGTTGAGCTGATCCACGCCGCGGTGGCCATGCAGAAGGAGGTCGATGCCCGCGACAAGGCGGAGGAAGACCTGGCCACCTCCAAAGGCCGAATCAGCGAGCTGAAGGACGAGATCAGGAGGATCTCGTCCCTGGAGAACGAGCTGGTCCTCCAACGCGGAGCTGCCGCCGTGGCGGAGAGGGCGGCTGCCAAGGCCACCGAGGACCTGGCTCGCGAGAGGGCGGCGTGGGCCCAAAAGATGGAGGAGGCGGAGATGAAGAGGGCGATGGAGCTCTCGGAGAGCGAGAAGCGCCGTGCCGACGAGGTCCACGGGCTGGAGGAGAGGCACAAAGCTGACCTCGCCCACCTCGCCGAACTGCACGCGGCCGAGATTGCCGAGCTGAAAAGGCAGCACGAGGAGGAGGCCACCGAGCTGACGAATTACGGGAAGAGGTTGACCTCTCAGCTCACCCTCCTGAAGGAGGCCGCTAAACAAATCGACGGTGAACCCATTGCTCTCCCTCCGCCGGCAACTTTTGCCGAGGTTCAAGCTCAGTACTTCGAAGAGATGAGGGAGAGCATGGACATGGCGGCGGCCTTCAACCTCTACTGGCTGTTCCAGAGGCTGGATGCCGGGGTGCTGTCCCTCGACGATTTCCGGGCCATCCTCGCCGAGAAGGCGGGTCGGCACGACCTGGATTTCGAAAGCCAGGTTTGCGAGGTCGACCCCGACGAAGCAGCGGTGGTCCGGAGGCTCCGGGGTTGGGATGATGACATCATTGTCGGCTTCGAGAAGTTCGGTGCCGTCCCGACCCTGGAGACGTGGAAGTTGGCCCCGGGGGAGGTTCTGCCGGCGTATAAACCGTTTGCTCCCGAACCCGAGCTCGAGCCCCGGCCGAGGCGCGGGGTCGTCCTCTCTGTTATCGCCGACATGGAAGAGGCGGAGAGAGCTGCGGCGGCGGCGAAGGCGAAGGCAGCGGAGGACGCCGAGGCGGGTGTTGGCACTTCCGGGGTGAAAGAGGTCGAGGAAACGGCCGCGGCAGAGATCGGGGTCGAGGTCGTGGAGGTAGACGCCGAGGCCGCTCCCTGAAAATTCTCCGGCCTGCGTGCCGCGGTTTTTCGGCCGCCTGTGGCCTCTTTTTAGGGTTTAATTTTTGAATGGTTTGTTTTCTGGGCCTGCGAGCCGCTTTTTAAAAGACTTGAATTATGAATGCTTTTTGTGTTTTTCGAATGTTTCGTTTTGAATGAAATGAATTATTTAAAGTACGGGTTTGGTGCCGAGCTAGGCGCCTACTTACATTAGGCTTAGTGCCGTTTTGCATATTTACTTATCTTTAAGTGACCGAGTCGGGTGTAGAGATCGGTACTTTTCCTTTTTCTTACACGGCCGAGTCCAGGATTGGACTCGGCTCCTTATATTTGTTTTGTATATTTTGTTCCTTACGTTGGCGCCGTGGCCTTACCGGGCTACCTTGCCGAGCCCGGCTCGTGAAGGCCGGGCCATCGTACTGACCCGACCTGCACATAATTATGTGGCAGCTTACCGGACCGGTCTCAAATTTGGACTCGGTGGTATTATTGGCCTGACTGGACTTCCTAGTTGAGTCCAGCTAGTGCCGGCCCGGTCATCGCACTGATCCCGGCCGACACTTCGTTCCTTACGTCAATTACGCCGCTTCGACTCGATCTATGCTTAGGGCGAAAGTAAAATCACAAGGGAAAAGAGAATTCAAATCTCTACAAGCTTCATCCATTTTTTACAAGAATAATGTTACAAAAGAGAAAATACAACATTGTCCTAGACCTATTGATAAAATTTTTTCAAAAAAGCCGCATTCCACGGGTATTGGTGGGGGGTGCCGTCCAGGTGCTCGAGACGGTAGGCCCCATGTGGGAGGACTTCGCTGATTTTGTAGGGTCCCTCCCATTTCGGTTTTAGCGGTCCGGGGTCAGGCCCCGTTACCCTCTTCAGCACTAAGTCGCCGACCTGGTAGGAGCGGGACTTGACTTGAGAATTAATGTATCTCTCACTTCGTCTCTTGTACGCCGCGTTTCTGAGCTCGGCTTGTGACCGATGCTCATCTATCAGGTCGAGACTTGTTCTCAACAGCTCGGAGTTAGACTCCTCTTCGAAGTTGGTTACTCGAAAGGTTGGGGCGCCGAGCTCAACGGGTACCATGGCTTCTGTCCCGTATGCTAGGGAGAACGGTGTCTCTCCCGTAGATGATCTCGCTGTCGTGCGGTACGACCAGAGTACGTTTGGGAGTTCTTCCGGCCAGGTTCCTTTTGCGGCTTCAAGTCGGACCTTGAGTCCCTGTTTGATAATTTTGTTGACGGCTTCAACTTGGCCATTGGACTGAGGATGGTAGGGTGTCGAGAAGAAGTGTTTGATGTTATGTTCTTCGCAAAATGCCTCTAGCTTCTTCCCCTCGAATTGTCTCCCGTTGTCGGTGATTATGGAGTTCGGCACCCCGAAGCGGCATATGATTGATTTCCATAGGAAGTCGATCATTTTCTGTTCGGTGATAGTAGCAAGTGGCTCGGCTTCTGCCCATTTCGTGAAGTAGTCCACGGCGACAACCGCGTACTTCACTCCGCCCCTTCCGGTGGGTAGGGGGCCGATCAGATCGACGCCCCATTTTGCGAACGGCCACGGGCTGAATATCGACTTCAAGGGTTGCGAAGGTTGGACGATGTTTGGCGCGAACGTCTGGCATTTTGCGCATCTCCGAGCCATGTCCAGAGCGTCTTTCTTCAGGCTGGGCCAATAATATCCTTGCCTGAGAACTTTGTGGGCGAGGGCGTAACCGCCGGAGTGGTTTCCGCATACACCTTCGTGAATCTCCTTCAGAACGTACTCGGCGCTCTTCTCGTCCACGCACTTGAGCAGGGGTGCCGAGTATCCTCTCTTGAACAATTCGCCGGCCACGATCGTGAATCGAGCTGCCCGGGTACGGAGCTGTCTGGCCTCTTTTGGGTCAGACGGCAACGCACCGGTCTCGAGATACGACCGGATCGGGATCATCCAGTTCGGTTCTTCGTCTGCAACGGTCTGGTCGGCGCTCATTATGGAGGTGCCGAGTACTGAAGGCTGTTCCTTGTGAGCGACCTGTACATAGTCGACGCTCTCCACCCCGGCACTTGAGGCGAGACGGGCCAAGGCGTCAGCTTGTACGTTCTCCGTTCGCGGGATATGCTCTATTCGGGTCCGGAGTCTAGCTAATTTCTTCTTTACTAGCCCCAGATAGGGAACCAGCCTTGGCTCTTTGACCTCGAACTCCCCGGAAATTTGTTTGACCATTAACATGGAGTCGGAGTATATGACGAGGTCGGTCAGGCTCATGGCTTCGGCTAGGTCGAGCCCGGATAGCAATGACTCGTATTCGGCTTCGTTGTTGGTCGCCGGGAAGAGGTATTGAATCGAGTGACAGAATAGCCTTTTTTGAGGATCTACGAGGACGACTCCTCCACCTGCTCGTCCGGCGGTGGAGGACCCATCCACGTACATCACCCAGGGTTCTTCGCCCTTCGCTTCCTCGACTCCCGGCGTGAACTCGGCTATGAAGTCCGATAGTACCTGCCCCTTCATTGCTGTTCGGGGTCGGTACTGAATGTCGTATTGTCCCAGCTCTACTGCCCATTTGACCATTCGACCCGAAGTGTCGGGTCGGTGTAGGATTTGTCTTAGCGGGTAGGCTGTGAGAACCGTGATCGAGTATTCCAGGAAATACGGCCTGAGTTTTCGAGCTGCGGTCACCAAGGCGAAGGCAAGCTTTTCCATAGGCGGGTACCTCAGCTCGGCGTCGTGAAGAGCCTTGCCCACGTAGTAGATCAGAAACTGGCCTGAATCATCCTCCCGAATAAGGGCGGCACTTACGGCCACCTCGGAGATTCCCAGGTACAGATATAGCATTTCACCTGGACGGGGCTTTTGCATTGTCGGAGCCTGGCTGAGAGTTTCTTTGATTGCCTCCAACGCCTTTTGGCAGGCCGGCGTCCACTCGAACTTGTGATTTTTCTTGATGGCGTCAAAAAAAGGTTTGCAACGATCGGTGGACTTCGAGATAAACCGGCTCAAGGCGGCGAGTTTTCCAGTCAGGCTCTGGACTCCTTTGATTGACGTCGGCGGTCGAAGGTCTTGTACTGCTCTGATTTTCTCGGGGTTCGCGTCGATGCCGCGCTGGCTGACTATGTACCCTAAGAATTTTCCTGACCCGACACCGAAAGTACATTTTTTGGGATTTAACTTCATGGAATAATCACGCAAAATGGAAAACATTTTATTAAGATCGTTTACATGATTGGACGCGTACACAGACTTAACTAACATATCATCTACATACACTTCCATGCATTCACCTATCAAGCTAGCAAACATCTTATTGACTAGGCGTTGATAGGTGGCCCCGGCATTCTTCAACCCGAACGGCATCATGGTGTAGCAGTAAAGTCCGCGTGCCGAGTAGAAGGAGGTATGCTCCTCGTCGTCCGGATGCATGGGAATTTGATTGTAGCCGGAGTACGCGTCCATGAAGCTCATCAGCTCGTGACCTGACGTGGCGTCGACCATGTAGTCGATGTGAGGGAGGGGATAGCTATCTTTGGGACATGCCTTGTTTAGGTCGGAGAAATCAATGCATAGCCGCCATGCCCCGCTGCTTTTTTTTACGAGTACCGGGTTGGCCACCCAGGTCGGGTACCGGACTTCGCGTATGTACTCGTTGTCCTTGAGCTTGGTCACCTCCTCTTCCAGGGCTTGCTGTCGGTCGGGGCCGAGCTTCCTCCGCTTTTGCACGACTGGTTTGACTGTGGGGTCGACCTGCAACCGGTGGCAGGCGACCTGCGGGTCGATGCCGACCATGTCTTCGTGGGTCCATGCAAAGACGTCGGCGTTTTTCCGGAGGAACTCGGTCAGTTCGGCCTTCATTGGCCCCGGCAGCTTGCTCCCGATCCGGAGTTGTTTCTGGCAGGTCTCTCCGTCGATGAAGATGATCTCAACTTCGTCCATCGGCTCGGCCCTCTTCGTTCCCCGCTTTTCCTCGTATTGTGTCCGAGGGTCGAGCTCGTCCTCCTCCATGATCGGCCTTTTGCCGGCCCTTCTTCCCCTGTCCCCGTCGAGGTCGTCTTCGACTCCGCCCTCGGCGGGGTCCACCATCTCGGTGCTTGGTGCCGAATTATCTGCCCCAGCTTCGGGCCCCGTGGCTGCCGGGTCGGCACCGGTTGAGGTTAGGGGGAGCGAACCTGTCTGGTTTCCCAGCATGCGGTTGCCCCCGTCACCGTTGGGCGCCGACTCGGTGTCTGCCACCCCGGCGCCTTCCTGTGGGTTTGCCATGTTTATTTCGGTGCGCGGGATGGTCAAGATGCATTCCCGCGCCTCCCTTTGGTCCCCTCGATGGGTCCCTTCCCCGTCGGGGGTCGGGAATTTGAGGGAGTAGTGGAAGATGGAGACGGCGGCCTTCAGCTTGTAGAGTGCCGTCCTGCCCAGGATGGCGTTGTATTCGCTCGGACAGTCCACGATCTTGAATGTCTCTAGGATCGTCTTCGCGGGCTGCCCCTTTTCCCCAAACCGGATGGGCAACGTGACTTGTCCAACCGGGGCGATGGTTTGGCCATTGAAACCCTGGATCCGCTCTGGGCAGGGCTGCACCTCCTTCCTGTCAATCCCCATTTTCTTGAAAGTTTCATAATAGAGGATGCTGGCGTAGGCCCCGGTGTCGACCATGATGCGGTGAATTTTAATCGCCATGATCGGCGCCGTGATCACCAGGGCGTCGGAATGTGGGTGATCGAACAGGAAGGCGTCTTCATCGGTGAAGGTGACGGTGTTTGGGGTCGGCTCTGGCGCCGGCCTGCTGTTAGCGTGCATCACCCTCTGCCCGGCATGGTAGGCCTGCCGGGCATAGGCCTTGGTCTGCCTTTTGGAAGGGAGGGTCTCACCCCGGCTTGTGTTGACGCGCCGGGTCGGTAGGTCGGTTGGGTCGGCTCCGGAGTGTGGGGACCTGCATCTCTTTCTGCCCCTGGAAGTGCCGGCCTCGTCTTGGTGGGTGGGGCGGAAAGTCATGATCTCATGGGGGCCGCCCTGCTGCGGCTTCTTTCTTCGGGGATTCACGTCAGCATCCTCGTCGCTGTCGGGGTTTTCCCCGAAACGTCCCCCTTTCTTTCTCTTGTCCCCGGAGTGTGTGAACTTCCGGAGTTGGGGATCATCGATCAACTTCAGAAGTGCCGAGATCAGATTTCGGCACTGATCGGTGTTATGCCCGTGCGCCTTGTGGTAGGTGCAGTAGCGGGTCTTGTCTACTTTATCTTTGTCAGTGAACATCGGCTTGGGGTCCGGCAACAACCCCTTGGCCTTGATCTCCTCGTAGACCGCCGCGGCTCCCACCGAGAAGACGCCCTGATAGCTTTCTTTCAGCTCTTCGGCTCTCTGTCTCCGCTGGGCTCGGATCTCCGCAAAGGATTTGCTTGGCTTTCCCGACTTCTCCTCCTTTGTTTTCCCCTTTGGTGGTGCCGGTGCCGGCGTGGCGTCAAAGGTCGGGATGGATGATGACTCCTCCGCCATGATGTATTCCTGGGCGCGGGTAAGGAACTCTTGGTAGGTGGTCGGCTTGTTCTGGCACAGGGACCATCTGAACAGCGTCTTTGGCCTGAGTCCGCCCTGGGCCGTGATGAGTAGGGCGTCGGGGTGACATCGCTCCATATTCTGGACCCGATCATTGAACCGGGCGATGTAGTCCTTCAGACTCTCAGTCTCGCCCTGTACGATGTTGGAGATTGACTCCTTGGGGGCGAGGTTGATCTGCGATCCGATGAAGTGGGACCGGAACGCCGACCCGAGCTGTGCCCAGGTCGAGATGGAGCGGGGGTATAAGGAATGGTACCACCTCTGCGCCTTAGGCCCCAACGTCAGGGAGAACATGCGGCAGCGCAGGGCGTCGGAGGCGCCGTGCAGATCCATCCACGAGGTGTAGAGGCCGAGGTGTGAGTCGGGATCCGAGCTCCCGTCATAGAGGCCGAGCTGGGGTATTTGTATCCCCTTCGGGACAGCCTCTTGCAGGATATCGAGGGAGAGAGGTGACGCGTTGTCTGCGACCCGAGGAGTAGGCCGCATACGGGTTTGCTGATGGGCTGGGAGTGAAAACTCACTCCCGGTGGGCTGCCGACCTTCCAACTCGGCAATTCGGCGTTTGAGGGCCGCGACTTCCTCGGTGTCGTGGCCGATAGCTTTGCCCCGCCTGATCACTTCCCGGAGGTCTTGGTTGACATGGCTCTTGTCACCCAGGCGCTGGTGGACAGAGCGACGAGCGATCGGGAGGCTTCGTTCCGGCCGGCTCTCCCCCGTCTGTTCCGTGGGAGCCGGTCGGGCGCTCCTGTCGCGGCGATTCTGGACCTCACGGTTCGGGGACTGGGCCGTAGTTTTGGATTTTGCTGGGTTCCTCTGTCCACCGGTCTCCTTTTCAGGGGTGTGGAGCAGAGTGTTGCCGGGGTTCTCAGTGGGCACCGTGGTGTTCGCCCCGGCGGTCTGACTGGCGAGGGCCTTGGCGAAGACTCCCTCGAGGGCTTTGAGGACGTCGGGATGCTGCAGAGCTGCAGCGAAGGTGGGAACTGGGGGTACAGGGACGATGGGCCCCTGTTGGATGCGGCGAGAGGACTCAGCACCGTTGCGGCGGTGAGACCGGGAGCCGGACTGCTGGGTGGAATTGTCATGTCCAGATGAAGGCATTTTGAGCGATTTTAAGAAGCGAAAAAGTGGGAAAAAGATGAGCGTGGTGTGGAGTTTTTACAAGATCGAAAAGTTGACACCAAATAACTTATGATCCCCTTCCTCTAGCGCCAAACTGTTGACGAGCGTTTTCGGTCAACGGTTAAAAAGATAAATAATAGAAAAGGAAATGATGAAGAGACAAGAAAATACGGTTCAATCGCGGTTTTATTGACAGATCGCTAGGTCGGCCTCTCGTACGAGGTCGGCACTTGCAATATCCTTACAAATTGTTACAGAGTGATTATACGGGTTTTTAGAGAGAGAAAGTAGAGAGAGATAGCTATTACAGTTGAGGTTCAACAACCCAAAATAAATGAGAAGGGTTGCTATTTATAGTAGCCTTTAATGTGGCACTGTTCAGATACTATTCATCCGTCTTGTCGTACAGTGTTCCTGCGGGACAGTCCGGCGCTACTCTGACAGCATTAAATGCGATTTGAGGTTTTCCTCATCATTAGGTGGCAGGCATTTAATGCTGACAGGCTTTATGTCTTAGCTAGGAGGAGTAGGTCTGCAGGCTATGATGTCCCATCCATTTAGCCAATGATTGTCCTCCAAGTGGCATCATTATACCATTATAGAGACCGGCATTCTCCGTCGTAGAGACCCGCTCTGGGACCCCAAGTCGGCACCTCGGCATCTGACTTTCATCTGTTCCCTTGGTCCTGGGGAATCTTTCTTTCAGTCCGTCGTTTTTCAGCCCGGCACCCGCGGCGTCGTAATTAAAGATACCGAACTGACGAATGGCCTCACGGCGATGTCAAGATCAAAAGGTTTTCCGGTTCAGCTCGGCACTTTACGGGTAGACCGGGTCTCCGGTTCGGCTCTTGGAATTGTGCTCCGGCTCGGTCTCATGGGCGAACTCGGATATCAACAATTATATATATAATTTAACAATTGATCATGTTTATCACATAAACATAAACAAATCAAAATCTGATTTTAAAGATGCAAACAGTGATCTGATACCACTGTTGGGTTCGCTATACTGTACGGATTAAAATCGCAGCGGAAATTATACAATATAATTATCATTTATCAAATAAATACTTAATCCGTAAGTATAAATAGCAAATAAAATGATCGGCATCTTTTAAAATCACGTAAAAGTACGAATTTTGATTTGTAGAGAATTTCGAAAATTACCTTTAATTTTCTTCAAATAGCGACGATGAAGAGGAAATCGATTCCCGGTTATGTGGCTATCACCGTCTTCTTATTCCGTAAGGGATCCAAGTGTCTCCCCTCTAATCGAGTCCACCTTTTGGATTCCGACTCCGTGAACAATTTCTTCGCTAGTAGAAATTTTCCGGTATGAAATCGGTATAAAGAATTAATTTAAGAGGAGATTTTTTTTTTTTTTTTTGTTTTGCAAAAGCCAAGAGCATTCATGCTCTTTTTGCAAAAAGCTAATGGGAGAGTCTTGTGTGTTTTACATCTCATGTACGCATATGTAGCAATGAGGTTGTTTTAGAAAAGACAAAAACCATGTAGAACATATAACATGGAACAAAGCATCTTACAACCCACAACCTTTTTATTAATTAAGATGAGTTGGATCAAACAACTCCCATCTAATATTTTTTTTTTTTAATCTTTAATCTTAATTAAAGATTAAATAAAGATAATGACATATAATTTATGAAACTAACTTTCAAAATTAATTGATCAAAATCTTATCTCTCATATAAAATAAAATCTCCTCTTTTATGTAGGCTTTTAATATATAATCATATTAATATTTGGATTTGAAATTTTAAAGTCCAACTTTAAAATTCAATTATTAATTTAGCAATTCCAATAATTACTTAATTAATATCCAAAGCCTAATTAATCAATCTAATTGATTAATTTATTATATTCCTTTAATTGACTTCTAATCAAAATTAGATTTAATTAAATAATTAAATTATGTAATTAAGTCTTGTCAATTAATCCAACTATTAGAAATACCAATTTCAAAATAGTCATCATCCAAAATTTGGTGTGACCCTTTTAGGTTCACAATTAACACTAGTAGTGGGTTTTCAACTCGTTTGTAATTTAAATTAATCTAATTAATTTATATTCTTGAAACTAACTCCTTAATTTCAAGAACCCACAAATCATGGGAACACCTAGCAAGTAGCATGATTATCTAGTGTTAAGTGAAATAGCGAGTAAACCTTTTCAATTGCAAGTGCATACATGTAAAATCCTTTCGACAACTAATTTCCCGATTAAATCTTGGGCATGGATTTATAAGTCGAAACCCAATTGATTTAATAACTATGAATTCATTTCAAGTTTAGTGATTCGTTTATGAATCCATATTCATCCTGCCTTGGCCAAGGTCTTTGAATCACAAACTATGAAAAACATAGGAAATTCACTTATCCACATAAGTGTCGAATTCTTTGTTGGCCACAGATAAACCTCCATACATATTAATACAGTACCCAAAATATCCCTTTTATGATTGTCCAGCAATCAAAGGATAAATCAAAGTAAAGCACAACATGCACAAGATTACTATCGTGCCTCAAGTCATAGGATTAGTCATGTACTATTGCAACATGAAAATTCTTATTCGACAGTTAAAACTTCCATTTAAGAATTTCATCGGGCCATGTTCAGTGAACTTGTTCTCCAACAAGTACCCGCATGTATGTATTCACGTCCACACGCTAATGTTGATGGAATGCAACATTCTAATCCGATGAGCATACATCATATGCACAAGTCTTACCGGGTTATTCGATGTCCTATCTCGAAACACCCATCGACTTGGAACTTATTTAAGATCACAACTTTAAAGACATGTTCCATGATTGCCATCATATGCGCAACCATGTCTCATAGCTAATAATGATCTAAGAACTTTATCATATGTGCAAATATAGGATAAATGCAAATACATAAGATAAAGTTATGCCTCAAAATAATATAATTTCCAATAAATTGTTTTATAAGTAGAAATAAATCCAATCTGATTGGAACGTCGGGCATTCTACTCTAACAATTCAGCCTTGGGTTGTACTTTGCACATTTGTGCGTTTTGAATTATAATATTTCTATCGTTTCGTCAAAAAAAAAAATAAAAAAAAATAATAGTTTAGGCGGGAAAACAAATGTTATTTTACCTCTTTTTAATAAAAAGAGATTTAGATTAAATTAAGTTTATACGTGTGGAGTGAAAAACAATAAACATAAGGTAAAAGATCTCTATATGATTTGTATAATGGTGAACCGTTGACTTTTTATTTATATGTGTATAAAAAGATGTACATTCCAAATAAGTAAGTTTAGTTATCACGAAGTCCTCTTCATCGTTTTTATGGTAGATTTATTATATTTATATGGATAATATATCCAGCATAATTGTATTTTTAAAGATAATAAATCAATGAAAACATAATATGGAATATATACCTTTATTATTAGTCTCGACCAATTTGATTACTTTATCTGTATAACTTTGAAATGAACTCTTTACAATGTATTTTTTTTTTAATTATTATTTAAGTTGTATATATTGCATAACTATATGTTAAAAAAATAATATTTTTCTATTGAAATATGTGATTTATATATATGTATATAAAAACTTATAAATTAATTTTTCAATAAAGATTAAATTTTGTATTTTTATTTTTTATTATAGCATTCCCATTTAAAAAATTGTTACCATGATTAGTGTAAAAAGTTTAACAAAATAATTGTGACGTGTAAAAAGATTAATGAAAAAATAAGGTTTTCATGATAATGGATTTGTATATCTAAATCATCTTCTCCTGCAATACCGCAACATCCGTCCACAGAAACGTGTTCATAAGAGAAAAATTAACTCAAAAACTGAATTTAACCAAATAAATTACAAACTCATTTCCTTTTTTCACGGCTAATTATCTTAAATAATTACTCATTTGATGGATGATACCATAATTTAAACTCGGCTTGATTACCTAAAAAACAGGAAATAAAAAACAGATCGGTAGACATATGAAAATGTGATTTGTATATAGGTGAATTTAGTCAAACAAAATCTTTTTTATATATATATATATACAAATGAAATCCAAATCCCAANATATATATATATATATATATATATATATACAAATGATTTGTATATATATATATATACAAATGAAATCCAAATCCCAAAAAAACTGAAAACATGCATGCATGGAATAAAAACAATTCAAATACCTGCATGAAAAAATTTCAAATTAAACTTTAGGAGAGAAAACAGCTTTTAAGCGGGAAATTGAAATATTTTTCAAACATTTTTTCTTCTCTGTATTTTATAGTAATAGATTAGGAGCAGCACGCATCAAATATTTTTTGAATTCAACATTGGTCTTAGACTGGCCTATAGATCACCACCCAATTGATTGAACTATATAATTAATTTTAATATATGTATATATATATATATTATTTTTCAAAAATAACTTAAAAATAATAAAATTAGTAATTATATTTAAATATATTTCCACATGCATTTTCAAAATTTGAAAATATTATTTTAATGGTCAAGTCAACTAGTTATCCATATGGATCGATGCAAGTGTCGACCGGGCCACAATGGAGTCGACAGCGGGGCTCATTTGGGTTTGTCCAATCCACATGGCACTCATGTACTTAAGTAAAAATTAGGCTGATATAGGAGTTGAGAAAATCTTTCAATTATTTTGCATAATATAAACATATAAAATATAAGCATACTGTTCTACTATTAAAAATATAAAACACGTTGTTGTGCTCGTGTTTAGTATGCTTCTCATAGCTTTGCACACTAATTTTGCAATCCTTGGTTTTCTATATAATGCAGAATCATTGTACATATATATACTTGCAGTGACTAACACACACACACACACACACACAAAAGAAAAAGAAAAAAAAAGAGAAAATTGAAACAATGGCCAAGATTTCATCAAATTGTGCCGCCATTAACGAGCAAAATGGCGATAATAATCGTAACAAGAAGATGAACATTTTTGCTGTAGTCGAACCGTACGAAGAATTTTCTGCCGATAGACAAGTTTTCTTGGCCAAATTACTCACTGAGTTTCATGATCATCTCACGGAAAGAGCTTCTCATTTTTTAGGTATATATACATTTTAATAAGATTAATTTTGCTTAATATATATATTTACTCTTCTTCTATTTCTCATAATAGGTAATAATGAACAAGAGAATAGTTAAAGATTCGAGCCATATAATTACTCTAAGTCGCAAGAT
>BKCP01007181.1:1869412-1889535 GCA_008636005.1 Striga asiatica | reverse complement strand
TTGGGTAATTCTGCGTTTTCTTTCAGGTTATCATGTGAATGTTCGTTGCAACCACTTAACGGCTTTATCTCCACTGCTAAAATTCCACATAAATAACGTTGGTGACCCGTTCAAAGACAGCAACTTAGGCATGCATTCGAAAGAATTTGAGGTGGCGGTTTTAGATTGGTTCGGAAAACTTTGGGAGATCGAAAAAAACGAGTCTTGGGGTTATGTCACTAATGGTGGAACCGAAGGCAATTTCCATGGCCTATTGCTTGGGTTAGTAGCTAGTAATTAGTACTTATATATTGAGTGATTTATTAAATCATTGCCATTTAATTTTCCTCTAAATTTAATCAGGATTAAATTTATAATGTACTTTTTATGCTAGCTCTGTTTATTATCTTTCAGGAGAGAGTTACTTTCAGATGGGATTTTGTATACATCAAGAGAATCACACTACTCCATATTCAAAATAGCAAGAATCTGCAGAATAGAGTGTAAGATAATTAACACGTTAACGACTGGCGAAATCGACTGCAATGAGCTAAGGGAACAACTTAATCTCAACAAGGATAAACCGGCCATTGTGAATGCTAATATAGGTGTGTTATACATGATGTAGACATAGATTTTTCTACAAATGTATATATATATTTATGAATTAATATTCATTTGAAATGTATTAATATACTTGTGTTGTTTTCTAAATTTGTAGGGACTACTTTTAAAGGAGGTGTCGATAACCTCGACCTTGTGATAAAAACCTTGGAGGATTGTGGATTTTCGGAAGATAGATTTTATATACATTGTGATGCTGCATTGTATGGACTCGTATCTCCTTTTCTTCAACAGGTAATTAAGTTGAATTAAAACATCTTAATAAGGTACTTAATAAGTACTTACCATTATAGCACTAACTAACTAACTAACTAACTAATTTGTATTTGGTGGATTATCGATCTTTTCTGAATAGGGACCAATGTTTAGTTTCAAGAAGCCCATCGGAAGTGTTAGTGTGTCGGCCCACAAACTATTGGGCTCTCCAATGGCAAGCGGTGTCCACATGACTAGAAAGAAGTACATAAAAGTAATCTCTAAAAGCATAGAATACATTGAAACCATCGATAACACATTATCCGGAAGTCGAAATGGCCACACACCGATTTTCATTTGGTACACCTTAAACACGAAAGGTCGTTCGGGTATTCAAGGAGAAGTTGACAAGTGTTTGATGAAAGCTCGGTATTTGAGAGATCGACTCAAAAGGGAAGGGATTAGTTGCATGCTCAACGAGCCCGGTTTAGTGGTTGTTTTTGAGAGGCCATTGAGCTTTGAGTTCGTTAAAAAATGGCAACTTTCGACTCAAGGTGACATGGCGCATGTTGTCGTGATGCCACATGTCAGTTTCGAGATGTTGGACGATTTTGTGAACTGTTTTGTTCGAGAGAGATGTGTTTGGTACGACTCGAATAATCGAGTCGAGCCGAGCTGCCTTGCAGAGGATATAGGGGTTTCTAATTGTGCTTGCTCGGTGCATGGCAAAGGGTTCACTACATATGTGGAACGAGTTTATGATGAAATGACTAGTTTTGATAATGTCGATAGATAGATGATGGGATAGTTTGAGGTCTTCTTTTTTGTTCTTTCTTTATTTTGTTGTTGGGTTTATTACTCTCAAGTATTATTATTATTATTATTATTATTATTATTATTATTATTATTATTATTATTATTATTATTATTATTATTGGGATGTTTTATTTTTAGTGAGGTTCGTCTAAGAAAATAAAAGTGGTAATATGTTGTTCCATTTTGTGTTGTATATGTGGAAAATGATTTTGTTTTGAAAGTATACTGTCATATTTGTGAGTTGTGACTAATAAATGGTGCACATGTGAAAAGATAATGACAAGAAAATGTCCAAAAAAAGCATGGGTCAAACCATTTGTTAGTTAATTCGTTAAAAATTTGTAAAAAAAATGACAAGATTGACAAAAGGTCAGAAAAAGAGACACGTCGAACATAATTCCCTGATTTTAAGAGAAGTTTTTCTTTTTCTCGTTTAATATCAGTCAACGAATACGAATTTGATTGCCCCATTTTTCATCTTCAAACTGTTTGCAGTCCCACGAAAACTCTGTGAAATTTTCGCACACTGAGGCCTGAGCTGGATTCTCTTCTCACAACCTTCAAAGATCGTCGACGATGGCTTCCATGGCTTTCTCTTCACTTTACTCCGCGCCTCTGCACAGTTTACCAATCTCCAACCTGCAACTGAACTGCAAATCCGGTTGTCTGGCGTTTCTTGATTTGTCCAATCGATCGAGCATCGGCTCTTCGAAATCGATGTTTTCTCGAGATGGGTTTTCGATTTTATCCCCAATTGTTTCTGGGTTTCGCTTAAAGTCTCGATATTTCGCTTCTGTTTACGCCAGGGCTGCTACTGAGAAGACCATTCACGATTTTACTGTTAAGGTTTATTGTCCAAACCTCCTTTTTCTCCCCCACTCTCACTCGCACATACGTTATTTCTAATGCAAATGGGCGTCTCGTGCAGAATAGACAGTAATATTGATTAGATATGTTGTTTAAACGGGATTTGCTTGATTTTCAATTGAATTATTGGAGTAAAAATGATTACTTTAATTCTTTTCTGATATAAGGTTCTATCTGCCCAGTTGAGTTTGTGACTTTCCGTTATTGTTGAATTTATTCTGCTGATAGATTGGGGNCAAGAAATTAAAAACTTCTGCTTGTATGAGTTATTGATGCTAAAACAATGCGTTGTGAAGAATTTGAAGCAGTGCTTATATATTTGGAATTGTTGAAAGTCTAAACATGAGCAAAATTATAAGCCAAAAGCAATCACTCATCTTATTTTTAAGATACAGATTATATTATGCTTTATGCAGAGCCGGAACTGGCAGAAAGTAAGCAAATTCAAGAAATGAACCTCCTTTGTGAATCACTTTTTCTAAGTCTGTGCAAACATCTATTGTTGTTTTTTCGTGTTCCATCTTTTTCTTTTTAACTCTGTAGAGCTATTTAGTGACCTTTTATTACCATTAATTGGTTTGTATTAAGTTATTAACTGCTACTATCGAAACAGGATATCGACGGGAAGGATGTTTCGCTCAGCAAATTCAAAGGGAAGGTTCTTTTGATTGTAAATGTTGCCTCAAGATGGTAAATATAGGTTTTTACTATGAAAAAATTGTTAAAAACTGCTTGTGAACCTTACCATTGTTTCTTAAGTTGCAAGCTTCTTAAACATCAATCTGTACTGATTTAGACAATTGATTCTTGATTATAGTGGTTTGACATCATCTAATTATACGGAGCTTTCTCATCTCTATGAAAAGTACAAAACTAAAGGTGAATAGTCTTGAATCTCGTTATTTATATTCGAAGTTTCCTCATATTGTCATGTAAAGCGAATTTCGTCAATTTTTTTGAGAATGCAGGATTTGAGATTTTGGCCTTCCCATGTAATCAGTTCGGGGCTCAAGAGCCAGGATCAAATCGAGACATCAAGCAGTTTGCTTGTACGCGGTTTAAAGCCGAATTCCCTATTTTTGATAAGGTATTTACTATTTACAGTTTTATTCCGCTCGTTCAACGTCTGATGAAATCATATAACTGAGGTTTGAATCTGTACAGGTTGACGTTAATGGACCAAGTACAGCACCCGTTTATCAATTTCTAAAGTCCAGTGCTGGTGGGTTCCTAGGCGATTTGATTAAGTGGAATTTCGAGAAATTCTTGGTGGATAAAAACGGTAAAGTTGTCGAAAGATATCCACCAACAACTTCCCCATTTCAAATCGAGGTAGACTTACCTTTCCACTTGTTTTTCCGCACTAGGCTATGTTTGGTAAAACTAGTTGTGATAGCTTATAAGTGATTTTTGAGTTTATAAGTGATTTTTGAGTTTATAGTTTGTAGCTTATGACTTATAACTGGAAAGCTAACTTATTTGATAAAAGTGTTTGGTAAAGTTAGCTGATAGTCGATAGCTTAAAAGTAATTTTCGAACTTATAGCTTGTAGCTCATGACTTATAGCTGGAAAGCTAGCTTATTTGATAAAAGTGTTTGGTAAAGTTAGCTGATAGCTTAAAAGTGATTTTCGAGCTTATAGCTTATGACTTATAACTGAAAAATTAGCTTATTTGATAAAAGTATTTTGATAAAATTAGTTGATAATCTAGCTAGCTGAAATAAAAATTTCAACGAGTTTGTTTGAAAGACTACCCAAAAATTTTATGAAATAAGTTCGAGCTTCTTAAAAAAGTTCATCTTACCAAACGAAACTTGTTTGTATATAGAAAGCTTATAAGCTAATCAAATAAGCTATAACCTAACTTATTTGATTACCAAACATATCCTTAGTATGTAGTACACATCTTTTTAATTGGAATTCGTTGTTTGCATTATACATTTTTCCCAAGGCTTGGAAGGCATATTTGCTTTGGTTATTCGCTCTAAACCACAACACTTTTGTTTTCTTCAAACAAAACATATAAACGGTGTTTTGTTATCCGTGTTTTGTTATTCGTGTGGAAGTTTTGTTCTTGTGAAAAAGAAAGGTCCATACCAACTTCATCAATAATTTATCTCCTCTTCATTCTTTGTCTCATAATCATCGTTTATGATCTTAAAATTTTTGATGTATTAAAAAACGTTGAATCCATGGTTGTTGCAGAAGGATATCAAGAAGCTTCTTGCGGCATGAAATTCCAGATACATTTCGCCACCCAAAATCGTGAGCTTGTTCGAATAAAATGCAGGGATATCTTTATTACATACTGCTTTGTCTTGAACTTGTACATTCATTTTCAAGGCGAAACTCTGTTTGTCTGCAAAGTGTTGTTGTATCCTAGTTGATATTGAAACAGTGTTGATTGGAAAAGGGTTCAGTCACGCGTGTTTGTATACAAATATATCCGCTCAAAATAAGTTTTTTTTTTTTTTTTTTTTTTTGTTAACCATGGTTAATTTTGAAAAAAGAGGTATGATTAATTGTTAGTGGAATTTTTAGTTTATATTAAAATAATATTTAAAATAATATATCTAAAGTTGATTTGATGTAAAAGTATGAGAGATAGGATATGAAGTGATGGTTAGTTAAAATTATGTGAATGAATGAATAGTGAATTAAAGTTGACGTGATATGTAAGAATAATTAATTGATAGTATTATTTAATTATGTTTTAATAATATTGAAGATAGTGAGGTTGAGTTAGAGTTTAGTTAAATTTTGAGTATGAATTGAATATGGATTGAATTATTTCATTTACAAACACACCTCAACCTTTAATATTTTGGATACCTCATCCATTTGTACTACAGTACTAGTGCTGTTTATTATAGATGTCCTTTTAGAAAGAAAAAATGATAATTGATATCTTGCCTATAGCGACTTATTTCAAATCATGAATAAAAATAAGAAACCTTCAACCTAAAACTAAAAGGCGACTTATTTCTAAACAAGAGTATATATAGAAATTATAAATTTGATTTAAAGTTTCCTAAAGAGAGTCAAATCTATATATATATAATTGCTAGCTAACCTCATTTAATAAAACATTTAATAAAAATATTTTTATTTTCCCTCCAAAAGAAGTTACATTTTTTTAATTAATTACTCATTAATCTCACATTTAAGAAAGTTTCTTTTAGTTAAACTTAATTAGTTAATGACTAAATTAAAAAAGTTTCTTTTAGTTTATCCCACATTTATGTTTCTTATTCTCATTTATATATATAAACGTGACAGTCAATATTGTTGTGCAGAAACTATATATTATTATTTTTTATTTCATTATGAATTGAATAAACAATTAAAGTTATAAGAAATATTAATAAATGTATTAATTACAAACATTATAACACATATCATGTTACATTACAATAAAAAATGAAATATTTTTTTTTGTAATTTAATTTCCAGTCATACTCAATCAAATATATAACTACAAAATGATAAGAAAGATTAGTTTCATAATTGAAATTAAAAATTTAGCTCCCCAAATGGTAAAACCTTATAAATTAGTAGTATAGATACATTTAAATGACATATAATTTATAAACTTAGACTATACGCATAATAAGATGAATTATGAATTAAATAAATAAATTATTATTATAACACAGTCTATATAATCATTATAGCAAAGTCTATATTGTCAATATTATCATTTAAAAAGTTCGTTGAAAAAACACATGTATAAAAAAAATCCATATGATCATAATTAATAGTGCAAAATTAACATTCTTTGACTTTCTATTTGGTAGTAATAATAAAATATTTTATATTACTACTATTCAATAAAATGCATGATTTCTGCATATTTGATTATCGCAATCAACATTCTTTTTTTATAAATTAAAAAGTGTCTTGAGTCAATTGTCTCATATTTTTCATTAAAACAAAATAACTGTTGGCCGTGAAAAAAAACATTATTTCACAATTATAAATATAAAAATGATTAATTTTCATTAAACAATTTCTCTTTAAGAAAAAAGTGGCGGGACAAATTTCTGCATGATTATAGCATCAAAACATATCTAAAACATCAATATTTTAATGCATTAAAAACATACTTTCAGCAACAGAAAAGTCATATTAAACGAAAATTGGCAAAGTCAAAGAATGAGAATTGACAAGACATTGTATGTAATGGCAGATTGTTGCATAATATAGAAATATCAACCACAATTAATAATCAACAAAAAAAAAGTCAAATCTATATGAAAAAATCAAAATTAAAAACACAGCAAATTATGTGGAACATTATTGAACACTATACAATATAGATAAGAAAAATAATTTTATTTCTCTATCATTATCAACATATTCAACTTTTACCAAGACATCTGCCTTTATATTAAAATCGATTTTTTTGCGTAAAAGTTTAAAAAATAAAAATTCCTACAGATTCTTTTAAACATTAAACTAGAAATTCCTAATATGCGATAAATATATCTAAACAGATTTGTTATAAACTTACCTAATATTTCCAAATTTTGAACAAAATACTAAAAAATTTGAAAAACTTCGGCAAAAGACTTTGAATAACTTCGAAAAGCGATTTTGAACAAGTGTTAGCAAAACTTCACTTACTGATATGATGAGAAAGACGACAAAGAATTGAACTATTTAGTTTTCAAAATCTGAACAAAATACATAAAAGTTACATATGTATGTTATAAAAAGATATGAACAGATATGTTATAAACTTACATATGTATTTGTTAGTAGAGCTGAACATATCTGTTAGAAACTTACATATTTTTTCAAACCCTGAACAAAATACATAAAAGTTCGAAAAGTTTGACCAATGTCATGTTCTCTTCGAAAAACGATTTTGAAAAACATCTAAATAATTTCGAATTATGTATCAAATATAATATATCTTGAAGCTTATTCACAAAGAATTTCGGAAAACGACACAGATTATTGAAAATAATAAAAAATAAAAACTACGTTTAACAAAAAATATTTCAGCTCATCATAGATTTGTAATATTATTGCCCGATTTTGACCGACCTGTTAAGATTTAGCAACACAGATTAAGAAATCGGGACGAATATTTTATTTTTCGATCACTACTGTTGGTCACAAAAACAACATTTCTCGGATGTCTCTTTTTTTTTTAATTTTTTAAGCCTTTACCGGGAGAAAATCTCCGGTAAAACAGTTGTTTTGTATTGAATCTTGCCGAGTTTTTCGTAATATCGGGTTAAGGATTAGGGTTTCAGATAGAGTGAATAACGAGAGAAGCGCCGACAACAACAAAAAAAAAAACGGCTTACATCACTCTCAAGGAGTTTATCTCTATTTATAGTCAAGTTATCACTGACCTGTTTTATATTTGATTTTGGCTATCCTAAAAAATTAAGTGGACTTCTAATTTGGGCTTTTTTTATCATTCAATCAATATATTTCTTTATGGCCAAAAAATTGTCATTTTGTTCAAATGTCTTAAATATTTGGCACATATCATTATTTATCAACCAAATACAATTATTTATTTTGTAATATTTTGCTGGTATTTTTTTAGTATTTTTTTTAAATTTTCTATATGATCTATAGTACAAAATACAATAATTATTTAAACAATTAAAACCATTATATGTCTTAATTTGAAGATATGATTTGTAGTGATGAAAATTCT
Organism: Striga asiatica; assembly: GCA_008636005.1. NCBI lineage: Eukaryota > Viridiplantae > Streptophyta > Magnoliopsida > Lamiales > Orobanchaceae > Striga > Striga asiatica. The sequence goes on along the minus strand of BKCP01007181.1, from coordinate 1,881,373 downwards.
GTTGATAGAAAAACCACAAACGTTGTATATAAAAAATTGTTTAACAATATTTAGTTATTATTTCTTAGAACATTTTTCCAATGATTATATTATGATTTTTACTATTGTTTATATATTTTTATTATTTTTTGTTCTATTATATTGTTTTCCGTGCAAATGCACGGGTTAAAAGCTAGTTGATTGTAAAACCATCTATTGACTACTTCCAATCAGTGTTTTAAAACGCGTATAGCGTAATGCGTCGTGTTTTGGTCTTTGTACTACGAAGCGTAAATAGCGTTGCGTATTGCATAAGCTATTTGAGTATAAAAAAATAATTTTTGTAAAATATTATATATATGTATATATTGCATATGATAAAATTGAATAGTTGATTCCAAAATTTATCATAATATTTGAATGAACTAAAAGATAACATTTAAGAATTATTTCTTTCAAATGTGTATGTTTAGTGTAAATATCTTAACTTCAATATTTAAATAATAAAGCAAATATGATAAAAAGTAAAAACAAACAACTAAAATATAATAAGGTAATCATAGTTTAATTTTAAGTATGTACATTTTAATTAATTTTTTTAATTTAGCTACGACTTAATTCTAACCAAACTTTTTATTGTTTAATTTAAATGTTAACTACCGAAAAATAAAATGATATGATAAAACTAGACCGATTTTTTATAATGATTTTAAATTTTTAATTTGAAATCATTATCAAAATTTTAGTTTTTAGTTGTCGTTTGAAAATATAGCTCTAAATTCTAATCCCTAAAAAATACATGTTTTGAATATTTTATTGTTTAAATGTCAAAAAATATAGTGAAAAATAGTGTAAAATAATGTAAAATAGCGCAAAATAGCGTAAAACAAACATTGTATTTCAACATTTTGGTAAGCTTTTCAAGAAAAACGTTAAATATATAAAGTTACGTCTTTGAAAAAACTACCTAGGAGCTATATAAAACAGTGCTTCCAATATAAGTATTACAAAAAAAAAAAAAGACAAGAACACACAACACACAATCAAACACACGCGAGATCTTGTGGAGCTCCTCACTTTTGAGCACTTCTTGTTCCTTCACAATGGTAACGATTTCATCTCCTTTTCTACTGTATGTGTTGTACTTTCACTTGCCATGATTTTTTGTAGCTAGTTTCGTTAGGGCTTTTTCAGTCAATACTCTTTTTTTGGTTTTGGCCCTTTTGGGTTTCGAGTTTCTTGATTTATGGAGCTATATTTCATTTGGGTTTCTGTTAATTAAACAGCCCTTGATGTGAAGTCATAGGTTAATCTAATTAAATTCATGATCTTCATTTGCGGCTTAGTAAAAATTGTTCCTTTGTGCTACTATTGGTGTTTTTAGACTTTTTTTTTTTCGGTCACATATATGGTGTGAAAGTGTCTTTGAGCAAGAATCTGGTTTACGGTTTGTTTCCCAATGTTAGTTTTGGCAAAATCAATTTATTATTGTGAAGGAGAAATATAGTTGAGAATCAGAAGCTCGTTATGTTTTCTAGATAAAATTCGAAACTTGGTTATGTAAGAAAATTTGGTTTTGTATCAATTTATCGGTTCCATTTTTCGTAAGTGGAAGACTTAGAAAATTCTCAAAACTATTTTAAGGTGAATGAGAAATTAATTCTAAGTTGTATATGTGAAAATGTAAGGTTGAAACAATTGAGTTTAAGTAACTCAAATATTATTGGATTTGCAAAACATTATGTCTTTGACAAGTGTTTAGACAATTCAAACAAGACCTGTTTGCATGCTTGAACTCTAGAGGGGTACGTTGGGGATAAGTAAGAAAAAACGAAACTCGATTCCGAGTTTGTATGAGCTCGTACGAGCCCGCGGCACACGGGCGCGCAGCTGGTCGCGACCACCGAAGGGTCGTGACTATTGGTGACAATTAAGTGTCTTTTGACCACTAGATGCATCCGTTCTTGTTCAGACGCGTCCCAAAATGTGTCTTTTGACACTTAAACCTCTTGGAGGTGTTTTCCTACATCTATCAATACTCACTAGCATGAAATCATTCAAGACATCAAATTTTCAAGAGTTCTTTGCATCCTTTTACAAAGTTCATAAATCATCTTGTGTTCTTTGTGTTCCTAGTTCCAAACAATAGTAGTGTTCGCCGAAGTCTTGTATATTTAAAGTACCGCTATATACAAGTCGAAAGTCGTTGTATCTTGGAGGCGTTTGCCAATAACCGTGGGTATTTTACGGGGCAATTTCGTCTTAAGGAGAACGTAATTATTACATGCCTTGACTTTGATTTTTGTTTTGTTTTCGTCATTCTCCTTAAGCCGTCTTTTTTATATCCACAAAAAGGGCTCAGAGTGATTGGTGTATAAATTTCCAATATGTTGTATTTGTGTGTGAAGTCAAAGTCTGAATCAATAGTCTTGGTCTTGTTTTGCTACATTGCTCGAAGTTTTAGCCACGAACACCATTTGATGGCTTTTAGGTTCTTGGGCATTTTTGTATTGTGGTTTTTCTTTTTGTTTTTTTCAAAATACAGTTCTCTAATTGGAAAGATTTTCTGAGCCTAAAGTGTTATTTTTCGTCTCTTGTTTGGTTATACGTCTTTTTGTACGCAGTCTAATAGGCACACGATTATTCTCATGCAAGCATCTCACAACAGGGCAAGTCGTACTTTCATGGACTATGATTCTATCAGCCAAGCAATGGATGGTATACATTAATAGAGTTAATATCATTATCATAAAAAAAATAAAAAAAATAAAAAGAGAAATTGTGAAGATTACTACTAGATTTCGGTTTTGAGAAGGGGATAACCCATTCTTTACCCAAAGACCCAAAAAAAAGGAAAAAAAGGAAATCTGATTGGTGCTTTAGGTTGGTACTTAAAAGGCTTTACTTCTGGTTTTTCCTGCTATTGACATAGTTTCTTCATGTGAAATGAAAAAATAAATAAATAAATAAAGGAGAAGGATGCATAATTTTATTCTATAGTTGTCGTGGATCTCTGATTATATAGTTTCTGTTATACATGTGTGAGATGTCTTTTCTAATCGCCACAAAGAAAATCGTCTAAGAAAACTTGCTGAATTAAGAGTGAAAAAGAATATTACAAGTGCCTTTGGATAAAAATTGGAAACAACATAATTGCATAAAGATGATTGTCTTCAATAATAGTGTAACATACTTTTTTTTTTATTATTATTTTCTTTATTGTCTCGGTAACTTTTTCTCCCAGGAATTTGTGGGCTTTACGAACGGAAGCTGAAGGAGCTAAATCCAGCATCAAGAAATATCACATACGATATTTCGGATCTTTATAATTTCATTGATGGACTTCATGACTTAAGTGCTTTAGTGTAAAATCTCTGTCTATCTTGTGTGTGTGTGTTTGTGTGTGAGTATAATAATGTCTATTAATATTTCAACTAATTGCTATTTTGCGTTTGCAGCTATGATCATTCAATCCAAGCTTATTTACCGTATGATCGACAATGGATCAAGCAAAAGACATTACAGCACTTGAGGAAATTGGCACATTAGGTCCTTCCGATGCATATTCTTCTCTAATTCGACTTTTGTCGAGCTTTTGTATCTCATATTTTCTTGTTATGGAAACTTTTTAATTTGCTAGTGACATTTGATCTGGTCTAGCAATCATTATTGCAACATATGAAATGAAATTGCATATTGTACAATCTGTATGAGCTTTGCATCATTAGTTTAATGTCATGTTATCCACAATTGTACTTGGTTGGTGCAATTTTGTCGATTCAATCAAACAAAGTCGTGTTTTTTCAAATACTGGTTCGAAATTCCAAAAATATCGTTTCTGGATTTTCTTTGAGAAGCCGAAAACTTTGTTACAGTTGTGTTACACTATCAGAATGACAAACATTTATTATTCTTATTATAATATTATCAAAATTAAAAATTGATACAGCACACATGATTGAACTAGGGCTACAAACGAAACGAGTCGAGTTCGTTTCGAGTCGAACATCAACCTTGTCGAGTGCGCACATCAAACTTTTTTCTTCAATGCTCCAGCTCGATGAGCTAGGTAAAATATTGCTCGAGTCAACTCGTGAATAAAATAAGAATGCTTGACATGGCTCGAGTTCGGCTCGAAATTTTAGGGCTTGATTGTTTATGAAATAATTTGTTCAAAATGAATTATTTTAGTTAACCATAGTTAATTTTGAAAAATGTGGTATAATTAGTTGTTAGTGAAATTTTAAAAATGTATTAAAATAATATTTAAATAAAATGATTAAAATTGATTAGATGTAAAAGTAGGAGATAAATGATTAGAAATGATTGAAAATGATAGATAGTTAAAATTATGTGAGTGGATGAATAGTGAATTAAAGTTAATGTGATGTGTAAGAATGATTGGTTTGTATTATTTAATTATATGATATTATTAAAGATAATGGAGTTGAGTTAAAGATGAGTTAGATTTTGAGTATGAGATAAAAATGAGTAAGTTAACTCATAAACAAACATGCCTTCAACTTAATTTAAAATATAAAGGTACTGTGTTAAACTAAATAGACTATTTTAAACTAAAAATAGACTATTTTGACCTTGGTATTTTAATATTGATTAAGTAAACTACTAGTACGTACCCCGTGCGATGCACGGAAGAGAGATATTAAATGAATTATTTTCACAGGCTCTGTCCGTTTAAGTCTGAGAAGGGTTATTATCCATTTTTCACCTATTTTAATCACCGTTAAAGTCTCGTTTAAGTCTGAAAAGAGTTATCATCTATTTTCCACCTCTTTTAATGACCGTTAAGTCTAAAAAAATAGGGTTGTAATCTATTTTTCACATCTTTTAATCAGCGTTGTTTTATTAGTCAGAACATTAAACGTGAGCATGTTAGGGCTAACTTGTAAAATATTTAATATATTATCTCACTAACACATTTATACTAATATAAATTTAATTTTATTATATATATTTATTTCTTGATATAAGAGAAAATAACAATTTTACTTCTTCTTATTCACTATATAATAGTTAATTATTAAACTCTGTTGCCATAATATGTCATTATTATTTATAAACTTATACAAGTTACACGTCTTCTTGTTCTTTTTATTTTATGTAATGAAATATATTTAATAAACAAATATTAAATAAAAACTGTATAATACAGAAAAACAAATATTAAATAAAAACTGTATAATACGGAAATAGTAATGACAATAAATGTTATTGACTTTTATAACTACTAAATTTGATAAATAGGACTCCCTTTAATATAAGTATAGATATGAGTTAATTATGTAAATAAAAAATCAATACGAGCCTATTGAAATGATGGGTCTATTCTTCATACTTTTTTAACCAAAAAATATATATATGAAATGTCAATTTTTTTTACCTTATTTCTTCACCTGAAGCCCAAAATGTCCATAAAACCTAGTGCTTTTTTCTCCTAAAAGGCTAAAACCTCCTCCGCTCGCCACCATTTCCAGCCTTTGCTCCGGCGTAGCTATCAAGTTTTCATCTTTCCTACATGGGATTGTGCTAAAACCTCCATAGCTTCCGGCCGCCAATTTTCTATCAGAAAAAGCTANNAAAAAATCGATTCCCATTTTCCCTTTTCTCTCTCATGCGATCGTTTTCTTTAACTTCAGACCGAGCCCATGTCTGACCTCGTTTCGTGTTTCTTCGGTTTCTCCCTAGCGATGTTAATCCTCCGCATGCTCAAGAACTCCCATTATAATGCTGTAAGCTCACTACTCTTCACCTCGTCATGCTATGTCTTATCAGGAAACGAATCGACTTGGGGTGCAGCTCAAGTTTTGCTTTTTCGGTGCTCATTTTCTACTGATTCGAGTATTAGCAGTTTTTATGGATTTTTCAATGGGGAGAAAGTTGGGAAAATTATTAAAGAGGATAGATGGGATGATTTTCAGCTGTTGAGGTTATTTGAATCGAAGTTGGCCCCTGTTTGGGTGTCCAAGATGTTGATAGAGCTGAAAAATGATCCTTTATTGGCTTTCAAATTGTTCCGATGGGCCGAATCACGAAACGGATTTCATCACACGACCGAAAATTTCTGCTTGATTGCTCATATTTTGTTCTGTTCGAAAATGTACTCGGATGCCCACAATGTTCTTACACGACTAGTTACTCTACATAAAAATAGTGAAAATGGCACCGAAATTTTTTCTTGCTCTACTGTCATTGATGTTCTTTGGTCGACCAGGAACGTTTGCTTTCCTAATTACGGTGTATTTGATGTGTTATTTACCGTATTTGTCGAGTTGGGGTTGCTAGAGGAAGCTAGGGAGTGTTTCTTGAATATGAGAAAATTCAGAGTTATTCCGAAACTGTGGTCTTGTAATATTCTTCTGCAGAAATTTTCGAAAGCAGAAAAAGGGGTCTCGGCAAAAAAGTTCTTTACTGATATGGTTGGGGCTGGAATTAGCCCGTCGATTTATACTTACAACATAATGATTGGTCTTTTTTGCAGAGAAAAGGATTTAAAAGCAGCAAGAACCTTGTTTGCTAGAATGAAGGAAGTAGGCATAACGCCCGATATTGTTACTTATAACTCTCTTATAGATGGATATGGAAAAATCGGCCAACTGTGTGAGGCGATTTGTATATATGAGGAGATGAAAACGGTGAACTGCTCTCCCGACATAATTACGTACAATACATTGATTAACTGTTTTTGTAAATATGAGAATTTGCCGAAGGCCTTTGAATACCTTAGAGAGATGAAGGAAAGGTTTATTAGACCGAATGTCGTGACTTACAGCACGTTCATCGATGCTTTTTGCAAAGAAGGAATGTTAAATCATGCTATTAAGTTTTTTGTGGATATGAGGCGAGTAGGACTCTCTCCTAACGAATTCACATATACTTCTCTTATCGATGCTAGTTTTAAATCAGGAAATGCAGATAATGCCATTAAGTTTGTGAAGGAAATGCTTGAAGCTACTGTAAGGTTAAATATTGTGACATTTACGGCTTTAATCGATGGTTTATGTGAAGGCGGGAAAATTAAGGAAGCCGAAGAGATTTTTGAGGTTATGATTAGAGAAGGGTTGGTAGCTAACGAGAAAATATACACGGCTCTCATGCATGGATACATTAAATCCGGAAAAATAGACGATGCATTGAAGATTTTGGGGAAAATGAAAGAAAATAAAATCGTGCCCGATTTAGTTTTCTACGGGACGTTAGTTTGGGGGCTTTGTAATGCAAGGAGATTCGAAGAGGTCGACTCGTTGTTGGACGGAATGAAGGAAAATAAATTCGAGGCTAGCGAAGTAATTTACACGACGCTTATAGATTCCTATTTCAAGGCAGGAAAAGTTGAAGAAGCACGAAAGTTGCTCGATGAAATGCGCAAAAAAGGTATGGGCCCTACAGCCGTGACTTACGGCTCGTTGATTAATGGTTTATGCAGATTGGGATTTGTTGAGGAAGCAATTGGTTATTTCAATAGTATGAAAAGTTCTAATTTGCAGCCTAATGTTGTGATTTACACGTCGTTAGTTCACGGGCTGTGCAAAAACGGACGCGTAGAGGATGCTAAAAGGATTTTTTCAGAAATGACCGAAAAGGGCTTGATCCTTGATGTAATTGCTTACACGTCGTTGATTATGGGGACTATAAAGCAAGGAGATTTTCAGGAGGCTTTCGAACTTGTAAAGAGAATGAGTGAAGATGGGTTGGATTTGGATCTTCATGCGTACACTTGTTTAATTTCGGGGCTCTCCAAATGCGGTAGGGTTAAGGAAGCTAAGGATTTGCTTTCTGAGATGATTGAAAAGGGAATTGAGCCAGATGAAGTTGTTTACGGCTGTCTTATTCATAAGTACAATGAGCTTGGCAAGAGGGAAGAAAGCGAGGCCTTGCTGAATGAGATGGTGGAGAAAGGTCTCAGCAGTATTAAAATTTAAAATCGAGCTGTTGGCGAACAATTTTCAAACGTGATTTTTGGCCTGTAATTGTGAAATTTCGATTTGTTAAACCGATTGGAGCACAAAATATGAGACTGAGAGTACCTCGATTTTCCGATTGCTGTGAGTGGTACGCGTTTAATATCTTTTTCAAGCCCACTGTTCAAATTTGAGTTTTTTTCCAAATTAGTCTAAAGCTGGGGTTGGCTTTGTATACATGCCTTGAGTATAATTTACTTGTTTATTCGCTTTTTCGAAAAAAATATTACATGTTCTTCATCAAACCTTGATCTTTTGTCACTCAATGCAGCAAAAAGTCCTAGGAATTTGCTCCTCTTTTACACAGTATCATGTGGAGAAAGAACCGTGGCCAGACCATCATCGGTGAGTTTTCTTCGATTAGCTAATACTTATATTTTTTATTTAGCGGAACTCGGGAAAATTGCGAAATATTTTTATTTTATTTTTTGTGGCTCAAATTTGATTGGAACTGCATTTGTCTAGTTAATATGATTCCTATAGTTCATCATTAACTTTTGTAATATTACAGCCTCAAGTGGTCTAAAGGTCCGTTTTTACTCGCTGCACGAGTCTATTCCCGATTGAATGGTGGTTTCGATGTGTCGAGCAGAAATCAACTGCAACTCCGTAAGCCACCGAACATACACAATGATTCTGAATCTTTTTTTTTTTTAGGTTAGGATAGGAATAGAGAGAGAGATTTACAGTAAATGTGTACCTAAATAATATGTTCTCTATTGTGAATTGAGTTCTTAACTGCTAATTCATGATAAGAGTTTACATTTCTATCATGTATATAGATTAAGCTGTGATTTTCACATGAACAAATTACTTGGCTATGATGTACCACTAAGCCATTCTGCTGCAATTGGATATAAGTTTTTTTTTTTTCTTTTTTTGTCTCATTTGAAAAATAAAACAGAGAGATGGAAATATTAATTTTAGAGAAGGTGAGAAATATTTGAAATTTTAAATACATATATATTGATCAAAGTTCCTGTGATATTAAAAATAATAAAATTTTAATTGATAGTAATTAATATATAAAAATATGTGAGTAGAACATATTTTTGTTTGATAATTTTGTAATTATATTTGTGGGGTTTGTGCGATAAAAGAGAGAGAGAATGGATAGTCATTTTTGTGAAAACCTTTTGTTTCATTTTCAATTCAATGAGATAATCTTGACTAATCAAACAAAATAATAATAATAATAATCTTTCATGCAGCGAGATCTATTTTTCAAACTGTCTATTTGAAATGAAGATGGCCAAACAAAAAAATAAAAGAAAAATAAAATAAATAAAATAAAATGAGAGAAACTATTCAGTTAATTACAGTTACAATAATAAATTACAAATCATCCTTTCTTGACAGTAAGACATTGTTGTTACATCAGTAGCACAGCCAAGCCAGCAAATGAAACCCAATTCCAAAATAGAGAGAAAAAAAAAAAAAACAAAGCCATGAACAAAATCCAAATTTGGCGCGGGCCGATTTAGTCGCATGACGAGAATGTAGAATACGGCTACTCGGTAATTGGGGGCTCTTCAAGCCACTTTGCACGATAACCGGTTCCTTTGCAATCCGAACAACAAGCAGAACCCTAAAAGAAGGAAAAAGGAAAAGCAGATATGTTAAATCTTTATGTTGTTTCACTTTACCACATGTGAATGAGAGTCACTTAAAGCTATGTTTGGTAAACTTAGCTGATAAGCTAACTGACAGCTGATAAGTGAATTTCGAGCTTATAGCTGATAGTTTATGACTTATGACTGAAAAGCTAGCTGATATGACAAAAGTGTGGTAAAACTAGATGATAATCGAGTTGAAATAAAAATTTCAATGGGTTTCATTGAAAAACTACTCAAAAAAACTTATGAGATAAGCTCGAGCTTTTTTAAAAGTTCGTCTTACCAAACCAAACTTATTTAAATACATGAAGGTAGATAACCAGATAAACTATAACCTATGGTGCTTACCAACACGCTCCAAGTGTATCAATCAGATGGTGTCATGGTAATTGTGCCTATAATAATGTGCTAAAATAGCATATGAACATGCCAATATTAAATTAAAAAAAAAAAAAACAGATAGATGATTTATTTACCTTTCCCGAGCATATAACGCACGTGGTGTTTCTAGAAGGGACCTGGCACAACATGTTATCACCAATGATGAAAAAGCCGGTTCCATTGCACCACTTACAGTCGACGTGCCCCTTTGCGTCGCACGAAGAACAAGCAATGGGCCTCGGTTGCTGCATTCAGGGGACACATGCTTCAATAAGTGCATATATATTATTTGATCACCTTCCATAAAATAAAATATATATGTGGTATTTATATCTCTCAACGAGCAATAGGACACTCAAGCAGAAAAATTTCCAAGATTGTCTAGAGATAATCCAAACAAACATCCACAAACCATTTGAGGCTATGTTTGGTTAAGTTAGCTGATAGCTTATAAGTGAATTTCGAGCTTATAGTTGATAGCTTATGGCTGAAAATCTAGTTGATATGATAAAAGTGTTTCATAAGCCAATTAACATAAAAATTTCAACGGACTCATTTGAAAAGCTACCCAAAGAAGTTTTAAAGCTTATGAGATAAGCTCGAGCTTTTAAGAAAAGCTCGTCCTCCCAAACTTATTGTATACATAAAGCTTATAAGCTAACCAAATAATCTATAAACTAACTTATGGCAGGTAGAAAATTCTCAGAGATGGAGGTTTTTTAATGGCTAAAACCACTATGAGGGCAGTGGCCATGGAGTAGGATGAAATTCACCACGAAACTTGTTTTGGACTTTGGAGGATAGTATGTAACAAAGATCTTAGCAACACTTGGGATCGTTTTAGCAAATTTGATTATATTCACCAAAGCACATATATTCTATATTCACCCCAGTTTCAAATCCTCCAATGCAACCCAACTTCAAATGAATTTCCATGACTACATTAACAGAAAAAAAACATATAAAATTCAGCTGATTTTTTCTTTCCTCACAATCTGCCTCAACTTCATCTAGCTAAAAGTACATCAAGCCTTAGCAAATTTGATAATATTCACCAAGTATTGAGTTGATTCATATATTGAACCCTGTTTCAAATCCTCCAATGCAACTCACCTNATCCAATGCTGGTGTTTTTCCTCACAAAATACTCTGTCTGCCTCAACTTCATCTAGCTAAAAGTACACCAAACATCAGCAACAACAATTATCATCAACAATTTCAATTTCATTTCAACTAATGACCAAAAACTGCAACAAAAACAGAAATTGAAAACCCAACTTCATCTAGCTCAAAGTACATCAAACCTTAGCAATCACAAATATCATTAAAATTTTCCAATTTCACCTCAACTACATGACCAAAAGCTGCAATAGAAAACATAAATTGAAAACCCAGAAAACAATAAATCCAAAAAAGGAATAGAAAGATTAACGATACCTGAGAGATTAACCAAGCTCGCTCCATGCGATTGGCGAAATTGGAGCTCCCATAAGACTCCACCATTGAAGCCCTTAACCCAAACCTCGTTTGCCTCCTCAACTCCACCTTTCTCGGCCACACGAAAAACTTCACCGGATTTAGGCTCGTGAGCCCGCGACAAAAACAACAATTGCTCGACATTTATCAGGAAAAAAAATCGATCTTTCTTTCTTAAAAATCTTCAATTGGAGCAACTAAAATGAGAAAAAATAAGGTAAATGGGGAAATTCAGCCGCCGTCGCCTTGTTAAGCGCGTAATTTTCCTGGGCAATTTTGATGTTTTGAAAAAGACAAATTCTTGCTGCTGAAAAAAACGTGATAATTTATGTGGCGGGTAGTATTCTGCTGACTGAAACTTCCTGTCAGGTCTACGAAGAGGAGAAGAAGATCAGACAAGCTACAGACGACCGTAGGCTTTTGGTATGGGCCTAACATTATCTATGGGCCAAAATATGAAAAATGGATCGTAGGAATATAAGAACTGTAGTTCTGCCCAATTGATTTTTTTTTTTATTCTTTATTTGACA